>JAUZNC010018271.1:0-26119 GCA_034780395.1 Vannuccia rotundouncinata
TATAAGCTGCTGGCATTAAACCTGACCCAAAACATATCCAAGCGTTAACTCAAATGGGCACCTCCAACAAAATCCCTAAAGTCGACACGGAGCTCAGTGATGTATCATGGATATTCTTAAATATACCTATAGTAGAACTTATTTAGTAATTAAATATGATTTAATGATAACAAAACTTTTCCGAATGTGCTTTTTTTGGGAAGGGGCTCTCCCAAATACTGCAACACCATTAAGTGTGATTTTGAAATATTGATCCTCTATTGATATATTGATATATATACAATAAACTTATACTCTTAAATTAAACTACTTAAGTAATTTTATGTAGTAAAATTTTTTAATTATTATTATATTAAAACAATTTTAATAGCCATATTGAAAAATTAACTCAAATCTTTATAGAACAAGATAATAATATTCGGCAGTCTATATGATATGTCTAAAATATTAATAGCTTTCTTAATTAATACAAATTATTATTTAATTTATATTGCTATCAACTAAATATATGTTTCATATTTAGTATCTTAAACTAATCCAACCTAACCATTACAATTTTAATTGCAAATTTAGGTATAATTATAATACTATATATATAAACACAGTCACATAACCTGTTTATAATCCGAAATTAATAGGTATATTATAAGATTGGTACTAAATTATTGTCAAAAACAACTACTAGTTCATATTTTCCCCTATAATAAAATTTTCACAAAAAAGTTTAAAAATTATATTATAAACTTTACATTACTTTTATTATTTATTAAACACTTTCAAATTAATTTTATTTGACTAATGATAATTTTCAATCTATATACAGTTTTTTAATAAAATATATAGATTGTCTGCGCACCAATGATATACGTACAATATGGAAAAAGTAGTGGCCTGGCCACAGCTTTTTCTTCGAATATGAAAAAAGTAGTGGCCTGGCCACCACTTTTCCTTTGATTATGGCCAGGCCACTACATTTTCTTCGATTATGGCCAGGCCACGACTTTTTTCATATTCGAAGACACCCACATCTTCATCACAGGACCAGTACATTTCTTGTTGTGGCAAGCAGTTAATTAATATATATTAATTAGATGTCCATTCTCATTAAATGTACATTCTTTGGTATGACGGCAGAGGTGAAGACGAAGTGGAGCAATATTTAGTTTAGTTTATATTTTTAAAATGTCTGATAGCAATAGAACAAGTTAACACGATATACGTACAATATGGAAAAAGTAGTGGCCTGGCCACAGCTTTTTCTTCGAATATGAAAAAAGTAGTGGCCTGGCCACCACTACTTTTTCCATTTTCTTCGATTATGGCCAGGCCACGACTTTTTCGAAAATTTAAATTTACATAAAATATAGTTTAATAGAGCTATTTCAGTGTATTTCAATAGAAAACTTAAATAAATTTCACATAAATAGTGTATAACACATGGCCACTACTGGCCACTAGGCAACTAGATCCTTCGGCCCGCTAGATCCTTTAACACCGGGAATATGTGCTTTAAAAATAGAGTAAAGATAATACAACAGAGTAAACTTTCTTGCAGGAATGTTTTGTGACGTCCCGATTTTAGAAACCCTCTCAACCCTTCCATCACGCTTAATTGTCACGGATTTATCATCCCCCCTCGGCCCCTAATAAGCGTGACGTCATTTTTGAACAGCCCCTTTAGAGAATAATAATTAATTAATTATTTCGAGATATTATTATTTAGTAATAAAGATAATAGAGTAATATGCACCTACTCAGGCATTATAACTATCAAAAATAGCAAAAAATCATTTACATTGTTATATTAAATAATTTGTCTTTACAAATATTATATGAAATATCGGTTTCATATATAATAAGAAATTGCGTAAGCAAAATTTTCTAATTACAAATTTGATTTTTCCATACGAAGCATATATTTTTATTTTCGTTTTTATATGTTTGAATTATGTAATGTACAATATTATATAATGTAAATTATGCGATGTAATCTGTAATCTTTACTAATGTTTTAATATCTTTTTAATAAATTATTTTAGCGAAATATTTAAATAAAAAAATTCTAAGTGTCTAGTGTAGTTAAAGGGACAATCTATTTTATTTAAAAACAATGAAATATAAAACTCATACAATTTCTAAACTTTTTATTTTCAAAATTTTTTAAAACTTTAATTTAAAATATTCCAAATAAATAACGTACAATTTGTATGAGTTTTACATTCCATTGTTTTTAAATATAATAGATTGTCCTTTTAGTTACACTGGACAGTTACAAAATTGTATGATAAGTTATTTCTCAGGTTCGTTTCCCTTAAACCTTACTTTAACTATCTTAAATAAGAAAGCACAAAGACTAAGAAATCTAAAGGTTTATTGTAATACAAAACTATCCAGTTTATAAACGTGGTTAGCTCTTAATTTGGTATCATACAATCTAGGCTTCTGATCCTTTTGGTTATGTGAAAGTTAAAAGCACATTGTGAAATGCATGCACTGTATAAGGTACAAATGTATAAGGAACAAAGATGCATCTTAATAATAACAGGTATACAGTATAAGAATTGTCATGCTTACAAGGACATCACATAATGTTATTAACTATTCAGGGTTGGACATTACTGTACGGAAAACATCATACATAATAAAATATATTGTTATGGGTGCATATGATTTACTTATACAAGGTGGTAAAACATGGATAAGTGGGGCAGCTTTATGAATACAGATTGTCCCATATAGATAGATGCATGAATAATATGCTATAAGGGAAATGTTATTAGATATAGCTATATCTAAAAGATTGAAGTACAATATGCTTATGTGTAGAAAACATGTCACACTAACACCTGAAAGTTTGTTTATCTATTTACATTAAAGTAATTATAAATTAGGGAGAAAATACCTTTTGGTTTATATTACAAAATTGTAAAATGTGGTAAATGGTCATTATCTACTCTATATATTACTAAAAATATCATTACTCCTTGTATACAATATGGTTTTCTATATACTTGTGTTTATTAAAGTAAGAATCCACAATTCTGTGTTTTTTTCATATAATTATATATTATCATAACTGAATGTATTAAATGATCAGTATTAAATAAAGAAATAAAAGGTACAATCAGGTTATAGTATCATGAATTACAATTATATCAATATAAGTTAAAGGAGATCATTATGTATATGTTGGGTATGTTTTACCAATCTGCTCTTATTAATATGCACTGTGCCAATTTACATAATATTTTTTATGAATTTGACTGCTTCATGTTGAATTATAAATATCCACATCAATTAAGATTAAATTTTTATCACTGACTGTACTTTGGAGTCAAATTTTTCTCATACAGCTCTTCTTTAAAAGCAGTGCTTTGAGGTTGACAAGTTTAAAAACTCTCTTGATGAAATCTAATTGTGATAGTGCTCATGAAGAGATTAAAGGCTCAATTTTCTCTGGAATTTTGCTTTTTAATTAATTTTATTATTTATTAATTAATCACTACAAATTTAGCACTAGCTTCATAGTCACAAAATAACCAAGGGTGCAAACAATTGAAATTATTGGGGGTCAGTCACTGCAGTTGCCCTTAATAATGTTAGTCCTAAGTTCAAACATACAGATATAATTGATTATATACCAAATCAAGATGAATCAATTTTAATTGGAAACAAATTTTACGG
Organism: Vannuccia rotundouncinata; assembly: GCA_034780395.1. Lineage (NCBI taxonomy): Eukaryota > Metazoa > Platyhelminthes > Proseriata > Coelogynoporidae > Vannuccia > Vannuccia rotundouncinata. Next base: position 3,685 of record JAUZNC010018271.1, read on the forward strand.
TAAAATATTTTATCTATTTAAAGACTGAAATCTTCAAAGAACTTCTCTACTCATTAAGAGCTACTATTAATGAACATATCCTCAAAACATCATAAGCCCAGATTGGAAATATGCCTATTTTAAGTTTCATTTACTATATTGTTACCACCATAGTGTTAAAAATAAAGAAGATTTTATATACTATACAACTTATCCATAACAATTCTGCAGTTCTAATAGGAAGGTTATTATGTCTATTCCAAATAGCATTTGCAATTAATTTACTATAGAAAAATAATTATTCCTATGTAAAAAGTGAATGAAAGAAAATATTTGTATAAAAAGTATATGTATTTATTCTATGTATGTAGTATGGCTTGTAAATCATTGTAAGCAACCCCATGTCCAAAATTCAGGTCAATCATGTATATAGTTTTTAAGTTAGAAGGAAACATTGATTCCTGAAAAGTAGATATTTATTACATACACTTGTTTGTCAAATCACAGCTGAATTCCCTACAACCTGTATTCAAAAAATTGGTTATAAATGAAAGCTATGAATCAGTGAGCAAATATGCCTACTTGGCTTCTTGCTCAAAACACAGATAGCTTTTTTTTCAAACACATCCAAATTTGAAAGCCATGTTACATTCCCACTATCCTAGGAAATGATAACAAACAATGCTATTAATATCCCAGGGTTCTATGGTCCTGAATTGTCTTGGAATTTTTGGGATATGTCCTTGAAAAAAATATGTGTATCCCAATTTTTTTAGATACTTGTTCCCAACAATACATTCATACTAATTCTCTGGCTATGCAATAAATATACATACTAATGGATGAGAAAATATTTATTGATTAGCAACCAATTTGATACTTTCAGAAAGTGAATCATGTTTCTGCCAAAAGTTTACTTCTATCCTCAGGATGGTTAAATCATGTGACTGGATTTCTGCTGCCAAGTGTGATGAACAAATGGTGAATCAGCAATTTATTGATTTTAGTCACAATGCCCTTTCATGTCTCTCTGTTAAACTGTTAAAATAGTTGACTTCAAGCCACATAAAGACTGTTTGGATACCTTTTTTGTTAAATTAATCAGGTCAAATTACAATTCCCATGAACTCTGGTCTTTGATTGACACTTTCAGATGACCTAATACAAATGAAGCATAGTTTTTTGGAAAACAAAGAAATAGTATGATTCTGTTTCTTCTCGTAATTTTTCATCTTTGTAGTCTTCATTAAAAAAAAATATGGATTGGTTAAAACAGACAATTCTGACAAGGTTGAACAACAATTCCAAGGATTTATACTTAAGAAGAGATCAGATCCATCATCAAAAGCAATCTTATAAAAATTCCAAACATGCAAAGACAGTTTGAATGTTTTATACTTTGACTTGACCAACTAGGGTCATCAGCACATTATTTAAAGATTTTTAGTAAGTTGTACAACAAATGTTGACACTATCAGTAACCAACTATTATATGTTGTTTATATTTGATCATTGCAATAGAAAAAATTACAATTTGCAGTTTTAAGAACAATAACTGCAAAAAAAACTGAAAACCCCTTGAATTTTGAACTTAATTAGGTGTACAAACCCTGACATTTATAAAATTAATTGTATCCACTATTGTATATATTGCAAAAAAGTAGGGTAATTTTACTTATTTTTAGAAGTAAAATGCTAACTTCTAAACAATTCAAATAAAATTTTCATTAAATTTTGTTCTATCTCTTTTTATTGTTAAGAAAATCCGATTTTAAGATCGCTATTTACACATTAACTGACTAAGCTGATTGGCTTATGTATAACAATTGTTTTCATTTGTGGAAGGGAGTGTGTGTGGGAGTTTCCAGATGTGACCTTTTATGAACTTATAATAATAATTAGAATTTGGATTAAAAAATAATAAAAGTGTCAGATATTTCAAGTGACAGTGGATCTGATTTAGAAGATAATGTCATAGAAAACCCTCTTGTAGATGAACTTAGTAAGTCAGGATCGGAAGATGATGATGCCATAGTAGACGAAAATGATGTCAGATTTTTGTCTTGGAATAATAGGATATTTTGGAGACAACAAGATCCCCAAGAAAGAGTAAGAGAAGTTTGGGAAAAATTTTGCATCAAGTACCAGGTCCTTTACCACATGTACAACCAGCCAGTATACCAGAGACCTAGATATACTTTATTGTGAATGATATGTTGGAAGAAATTGTGAACATGACGATTTTGTGGGCTATGGGATATGCTTTTGAGTCCTCTGATGTTCAAAGTGATAATGTCAAAAGAACGATTCCAGCTAATTCTAAAGTTTCTCAAATTTGATAGCATGGAAACAAGACATGAACAAGCCCTGGACAGTGTTTCACTTGCCCCAGAGTAAGAGATCATCAAGTGAATACCCATTGCCATTTGTGTAATCAATTATTTGTTTGCGACTTTGTGTGCAACCATTTTTAGATGATTAATGCCAGCAGTACGATCATCCATGTATATTTCAAACATTCAATAAACATTTCTTAAATTATAGGAATGATTTTTATAAACTTTGTTTTCATATATATACATACATTTATGAATCGTTTTGATAAAAAACTTGTAATATTACATCTCAATATTTTTATAATAAATATAGTAGACATTTCACAATAAAAATATATATAATAATACAAAATAATATGCCTTAATGCGGACATATATGTTTCTGATTTGTATGATTATTATAATTATACAGGGATTAGAATCCTATGTGGATTTGTGTATTTATACAGATTTCTGATCAAAAATGATCATTTCTGAAACTTGTCCAAAAATGTAATAAAAATAATTGGGGGAGGGGAGGCTTATTTTAAAAATACCTGTTAAGATTATGTAGAAAATTCAAAGTTATTCCCATAAAATGTGTCAAAACTAGGAAAAATAAAAACTGTAATTTTGGAGACATATGCTCTCAGAAGGCCTTTAGCTGCATTCTAGGTTGTGAAATACAAAAAAATTTCACCTTGTGGCACTGATTTCATAGGCTATGCTGACCGCGTACAGGAGATTGTACAGTGATTTCGTGATCGGCCATTCTAATCCCTGATTATAGACAACAGAACTGATGAATTTAGATTAATAATCGATATGGCACTTAATAATTCGACTGGTTTGATTGGTTATAAAGTCCGACAGTGAGATAATGTTGTAGATTTTTAGATTAGGAAATTCTGGATGCATTGTCCAGTTTGCGTGCTTAGAGTAACTTTTTACTTTGCATGCTTTTATGATTAAACCAAATATGTTTATGTAACATAGTTTCTGTCATTTTTATATAGGCAATAGTCACCTGTTATTTTATCATATTTTGGATATGTTCTGAATGTTGGCGAACGTTTTTTTCATTATTATCAGTTTGTGATTCATTGAAGTTTCATTATTAATGAAATATATTTAATATATTGTGAGATAATTTTAATTCTTAAAATTAAATAGGTACATAAAATATGAGATTTAGAAAGCTTTGCGATTTTTATTTTGTTAAATCAAAATTTAGTAAAATCAAAAACTGAATGCTGTGTTTCATTTATATTGTAATTTACAATTACATTGATGAATATGGACTAGTAAAGTTGGTTTTGCATAATTATTTTTTTGATTTTATTGACATTGGTTTTATAAACTGTTAAATTTAGAAAATCATACAAATTTGTTATCAATTTATTCATATTAAAAAATTAAAACATATTTTCATTAATTCTCTGAAATTTGTTAAATGTAAACTGGGACGAATGTGTCAACAGTCCTCTGTTTGTAGTGTGTTATAATTAAATAGTATTTTGTATCAATTTATGAAATACAATATTTTTTCATTAAACAGATTTTTTTCTATTCAGTAGAATGTCAGGACTACGTTTACTCATTCAAGCTTCAAAATCATCAAAATGGCTTTGTGTCCGATCAACATGCATTCATAAAAACTTTTCTTCATTTCGATGGGTTCCAGAAAAACCTGTTTGGACAACGACGAAAGAATCTGATCTCCCACCACCAACCATAATCGATACAAAAACTGCTCGTTTATTGGAAAACCTGGCATTAGTGGATTTTAGAACTGAGGTATATTATTTGTACATTTTCTACATGAAATATTTATTTATATCATTAATTTGTTTGTAGTCATTCAAGAATTTCAAATACAAAAACGGCACAATTAAACTGCTTCAAATTAATCCTACACCTACCACAGGAAGATATCATATGACATGTACTTTATACATTCACACTACTCTATAATACACGTAGTCTATTACTCGTATTTTAAAACTACTAGTTAGATTTAAAACCATTTAGCTTTACAACTAATTAATTCGATGATAAATACAACATTTTTGAAATTGCTTAATTGCAAATTTAATTTTACTATTCTGAATGGAAAATATTGTATTTTTTATTAATGTAATCATATTTTTTCACAATTCAAGGAAGCAATCGTTGTGTTGCAAGATGCTATTCGATGGGTAGATGAACTAAGAGTAGTCAATACAGATGGTGTTGAGCCAATGACTTCAGTTCTAGAATCTACGAGTCTTACTTTACGTTCTGATGAAGTCACCGAAGGCGGCCTGGAGCAAGCTGAACGCTTATTGGCCAATTGCGAAATAACACAGGAAGGCTATTGGGTGGCTCCGTGTGGCAATAAACCACGCGATCAAACTGATGATAAACATATATTTAATGAAATTAAGAAAAATGTATCGTAGTCATATTTTGCCTACTTGAATGACGTATCCATTTTTTTTTAATTGTATTTTGTAATTAGAAATAAGCTTTGTACATTTTGTAAATACCTACTTTATTTTATATTTAAAGTTGTCTCAGAACACAGTGCAGGGATTCCCGAGTTATGTAATATTATTTTCATTTACGAATCAACTAAACATATATTTTCAACTATATTTGTTTTTAGAAATTATATATAAAATTGAATTTGTGTCAATGATATTTCTCAATTTTTTTAGAAATTAAGGCAACTTGAAAGAGTATGTGGCATAAAATTTAATTTCTTTGGGATTTTTTGTAAATTACATTGTCTATCACATAAATTAAATATATCGTGTTAATTTATAATAATTTTCTATTAGGTAATTACTATGTTACGTCTACTCCAATACGATTAAGTCGGACGCGCTTAATCCGGACGATAGCACAAACGGACGCTAAATAAATTATAAAAAAATTCCTCTTTGAATCTTTTCTGTGTAAAATATAGTAACTATAAACCGGATATGCATAAACTACACCAGACGGATCCTTAAAAATTATTATAATGTATTATATGTAATTATCATAATATATTTATAGATATGGGTAATTCGGACGCAAAATTTGTATTGACATGACTTTTATAGATATTAATCATGAGTTGTGCGGTTTTCTTCCTTTGTACGTATCTACATATATATAATAATGTACCGTACATACACTATTAATAAAGCAAAGGCCATATAGTAGGAGTAATTAAAACAGCAATGAATCATTTATGGGTGTTAGTCATTCAATTAAGTGACACCCATACCAATAAACTTTTCATGGACTATAGATAGTATATATATCTACACGGTATGTATTTATAGTGTTTTACTCATACGTTGTATATACAGGACTATTTTTTAAAAAAAATTATGGATGTCCGGTTTAGCCAGTTGAGTGGATTCATGTATGTCACTTGAGTTAAACAATTATGCATCGTCGATTGTTCTTTTCATTCATAATTTTAATATTAAATTATAAGACAATTTTTCTACATATTTTGAATATTTAAAAAAAATTTTTTTGATATAACGACATTCACGAATATATAGGCACACCTAATAAGGCATCAATATTTGTAAAACATATTTTTTCTTTGAATGAACATTCGTTCAACTACAGACAAATATATTTTGTGCAATCCAATTTTTTCTTTATTGGTATTTTTCGTAATTTTTTTACAGCTACAAAATTTCCATCTTTGTTCGTAACTGTAATTAATATAATTATGCAAAATATTAAATAATTTATAAGCAAAACACTACATTTTATTTACACGGAATTTTATATATATAGGAACATTATAATGTACGATATATATTATTTGTAATAATATGGTAACAATTGATAGAAGGAAAAAATTGCCATCTCGTTTATATAAAGAAGTAGCTCTCTGGCTTTCCGAACCTCTCTGCCACCTTTTCAACTCCAGCATCATCGACCAGTATCTGTTCCAGAAAAATGGAAACCCTGCCGATCTTAATTCCCTCCGACCTATTTCACTTTTCTTCCGATTCCATCCAAAATTCTGGAGAATATAGTTCTTGACAGTATTAAACACTTTTTTGCTTCAACACATTGATCGCTGCCAATTTGGCTTCAAACCCGGATCATCAACAAGTTGTGCCTTAATCCACACCCAGGACTGCATTATAAATATGCTCGAAGACATCGACTGTCTTGGAGTTGCACTTCCATCTTTGGACTATTCCAAAGCCTTTGATGATACCATCTCCCATAATGTGCTTCTACAAAACTTGTATCCTATAACTTTCAAAATCAGTTTATCTCTTGGACCGTCTCTTAATTATCTCAACAACAAGAAACAGCGAACCATGATCGGAAATACTTTCAGTGATTTATCGGCAGCTACGAGTTGTGTACATCAGCTGGCTCAATTTTAGGACCTAACTATCTTTTCATCCTCTATACCGCTGATCTTCGTGAAGATTAACAAAGATCTAACTGAATGAGATGAAAATCTCAAAAATATTTTTACCTCTGTTCTTACGAAAAGTGCTTCTGTAAATCTACTCGGTGTTACACTTTCTTCTCATCTTAAATGGAATTGTCATATCAAGGATATTTCTACTATATATGCAATCGTCGATTGTATGCCTTGGGCCTCATTAAAATTGTATCCACCCCTATCCAGCTAACACTTATCTAATATGGTCTCATCCATAATCATTAATTCAATTATTGAATATGCTTGCCTCGTTTTTGTCTGCCTTTCTATCTTAATTACTCATTGAATCGAATTATAAAACGGGCACACCGCATCGCTCATGGGCATGACTACGAATGCGACGATTTCAAAGAATCTTCTATCCGCCGCCATATCTTGGCCACTACTGCCTTCTTGAAAGTTGAGAATAACCTTGATAGCTCTCTTCATTACCTTGTGCCTCACCGCGGGTTGCATTACTGAAATAATTTTTTATTAAACCATTTAGAACTTCCAGACTTTAATCCTCTTTCGGAATGTATTTGCCACTTTACATTAACTCCATTTAACAATTTTGTCCTTTTTTACAATTTCATATTCAGAATGTTTTTCGATTCCCATTATCAACAAATAAACAATTATATTATTATTATTGCATAATTTATAAAGAAATTTTTTTAAATAAATTGATTAAAATTACATATTTTTTAGTTTTATGAACAAAACATAAAAGCACATTTATTCAACTACAAATGTATGGCATTTAAATTACGAATATTTTTTAAATATACAGTTAATTATTACTTTTTGGTCACTAATCATTATTTCTGGTCAAAATTAAAACTTTAAATTTAAGAATGTACAAAAAAGTACATAAGTTCACTCGTTGTCATGTATTATAGCCTATTTTAAAATATCCCTCCGCTTCGTGCTTCATTTTTAATACTGCATGACAAATCCTGGCATATCCTAATTATAAAATATATAGTCAGGGTTATACCTTTGAAAAATAAATGATCTTGGTTTGCAATTATCAAATATACATTTACGAAAAACAAACAATTAAGTAGCTACTTTACCGGTATATTGAGTGGTTTATCTTATCACATGATTTAATTTTAAGTCTTCGATTTATAATAGATGGTACAAAAACTTCTGGTCACGGAGAAGCAATGTATATATAGTCAGCGTGGTTTGCGTATTGTCTTCACACAACTTTGAAATTTTACGAAAAGAAAAGTGTATAAATAAGCTAAATGTTAAAATATTCAGAAATAAAACTCTGCAAGTTAGCCTAGTCCTTTACATACATCTGTATTATTTTCAGTTCATTCTAATTATCAAACGAATTAGTTTCAGGTAATCGTAGTCAGATTTAAAGCACGATATCACGTGAATATATCTAAAAATTAATTTCGAAGATTGAAAACAAATGCTTTATATATTACAGTTCGAACCGACGAATTCAATTAACAAAAAATTATTGAATTAATCGTTGTCTTATATTGAATAAATCGTTGACTGGTCAATAAAACTGAATTATTCTGTATAGCTCAATGTAATCAGGAATAAATGGTTCGAAGTATATTTAAATATTATGGTACAGTATTATATGAAGTATTACAATTTGGTACAACAAAAAGTTATTACATGAATTAAAGAAGAAAATAAAGGCAATTGAAGTAGTCTATGGAATTTAAATAAATAGCAAAGGCTCAAAACGTGTGATTCCCTAAATTTAATAAATACCAATAAATATTTGTACACACGAATAAACTACCAAAATATGTACATTGATTAAAGTGAAATAATAGCAATAAGTACCCTACTTCCTCCTGCCTTTGTAGGTTGCCACTGGAATGTGTTTCTGACTCATAAGGCTGTTTACAAGAATAGACAGCTTGGAGGGTGGTTTGGGAGTTATGGTATGTGTCCGTTTATGCCTGGGCAGGCTTCCAGAATCCGAGAAAGCCATATCACAGATGTCACACTTGTATGGCTTTTCGCCGGTGTGGATGCGATTATGGCGAGCGAGATCGCCCTTCATTGCGAAGGATTTATCACACTGGTCACACTTGTAGGGCCGTTCGTCGGAATGAAAACGAGAGTGTGCCTGCAGACGAGACAGCATTTTAAATGATTTGCCACAGACTGGACAATCGTGAGTCTTTTTTATCACGTGTTTACGAAGATGTCGATCTTTCCCATGCTGACTGTTGAAAGACTTTTGACAGACATTGCACTGGAAAAGAATTTCTTCACTGTGGACACGTGAATGCGCTAACAGTGAGTTAAATTTAGAGAATGACTTTTGGCAAAGAGTGCAAGTGTAAGGCTTGTCATCAGTATGAATGCGAACATGTTTATCTAATTGGATTGCATGATTAAACACTTTTCCACAATATACACAGGCCTTAGGCATCCCTTTTCCTGGGTTTCCAAGCACCTTCATCGACTGAAACATATCGATCTTTGATGTGAAATGAATAGCTTAATACCAAAACATAAAGTTATAATATTTAAACAAATAATAATATTTTATTATCATGATTGATCAAAGTTTTTGAAAACTAATTTATTATTATATAAATGTAATATTTTATTATTATGTATTCGCTACCTTTTCCCCAGTGCTGCTACGTGAATTGATTTCTATTGTTGGACAGGAACCTGAATTGCTTTCTACAATACAACTTTCCACCTGAAATCAAATTTAAAACAATCTGTTCAATAAGTTCGTTCATTGATGATAAATTTGCAGGTTTGGGTGTAGAGGGAAACAAAATTGATGCGAACGGAAATAATAGAATCTTCTATTCTAAATAAACTATACTGTACATTACATTTGTTATAGAGGAAATCTTACAGTATAAGAAGTGCACTGATTGACAAATCTAATATACAGAATAAATTAATCCACTGAAGGTATAGATTTTTAAATTATAGATTTGCACCATTTTCATCCTTTCAGTTCACATCATAAAGTACCCTACATTTATTTTAAAAACACTCAAATGTACAGCACCTACTGTAAATGTTTCCGGAATAAAATTACCAAAGCTCACAGAACATTAAAAATAAATAAAAGCAACAGTGTTATTGAAGGGTGACATCTAGACCATTAGTCATCAACCACAACCTTCCCAAAGAACCATTTTGAATTTTCGCGTTAAAAATTTCCGCCAATTAGAGTCTAGTATGATTATGATAATGTGGTCTTGTCGTGAATCTAAAGTTTTAGAGGTTAATATATTATTGCTAATTTTATACTTATTTATGTTTATATTGATTTTTCAGAAAACATTAAGGGATTTAAATAATTATTTGATCTGTTATCACTTCATTGGCCATTCTGATCTTGGTTCTACTATTACAACTTTGATTAAAAACGATTATCAGTACACGACACTCACTCATTAATTTTTATTTACCTGTACATATATATTGTACACATATTTAAAATATATTATTGTCGAATATTTGAAATGTTGACGGAAGATTACAAATTTTCTCAGATTCGAGCGTATTTTGCGGTTTCTTCATACATGAGCCCTTTTTTTATACTTTCTATACTAACGAAAAAAATCTTCATAAATATTGTCAAATGTTATTAAATGTTCCTAAATGATGTTAAATTATGCTATATTTAGTAAATTTTAAGGGTTGGAATTTTATCGTTGGTATTGAAAGTACAGTCATAGATAAAAGGGGCACAAATTCAGAAAACACAAGATACTTTCACTCCAGTTCGATTTTTTATAATCAAGGAAATATATATTATAGGTAAATATACTAATAGAAAATGCTTAAGAAAAATACAGATAGGAAAAGGGACGTATTTGTATGAAAAGGATTAAAAAAAGTCTAATTTTTTAGTTTGTGAAGAGTTTTGCATCGAATAAATTTTAAAGAGGTTCAATTTAAAATTTAATGAATTGGTAAACATATCGTATCGATAACTAGTACTTTCAATCAAGTCTGCCATAGTAAAATCATGTTCAGAATGCACCATATATAGTTATAATACCACTTGAATTTAGTCAAATCGTTTAATATATTGTTAAAAATCATTGGTATTGGGAAAATCAATATATATTCTTCAGGTATATTGCTAAAGTTCGAAATAGAAAAATTTCCCAAATGTAAAATAATGATAATATATATTAGCATTCGAATATTTGTTAAATCAGTTTGAAAGAATATTGAAAATATCATCACTCAGGAATGTTGTGTGAAGAATTTGCCGATACCGATTAAAAACATCAAAAAACATTTTAGAAAATAAGGTGAATGAAATCAAAGTTTCATATATTTACCCAAATCTCCTCAACATTCACACAGCAATAGTCTTTATCGTTTTGTGGATCAGGTTGCAAAACCGTTTCATATTTCTTGGGTTCGGAATCGATCTGGAATATATACACCATACACAACGGATCAAAATTAAATTAATGATGATTCTTAGCTGAGTGGCTCACATCACAAGTAGGACTATTACAGACGTCTCCATCACTTTTAGACAATAAATTTTGTTTTATGTTCAACGTAGATTTGTTTGTCTGGAAGGCAAAGACAAAATATAAATGTAGTAAGGTAATTTATGATTTACATAAAATTATATGAAATTCAATAAGAATTTTATTTAAGTTGAAATATTAGATTTTTCATTCAAATTTGATGTTAAAGTATTATTTAATAAATAATGGATAATTACTGCTGCCACCCTAAAAATACTCACTGAAATATTAATATGTAATTAAAATACTTGAATAGTTGATGTACATAGATGAAAATAATACCATATATTTTGTTGTTTTATTTAACTTTTATGGCGGACTTCTATTGCGCGCAAATATTTCCGATAGTGACAATATATGACTATAAAATTTAATAAAAATCGCATGCTTTGTATGTTAGCATGGCTAGGATATCAAATCATTTTCAAATAACATTTCAATTACGTTTTATTATATTTTTTTTGTAAACTAAAAAAAAATAATAATAGAATTACCACATCCAGGTGATGATTCTCGGAATTGTAGTTACTTGGAGTGTAACATAGATAAGAAAACATTTCCAAATAATTCTTCGCTGATTCTTCAAAAGACTCCAGAATCTGAGAAGTCATATACAAGTAATAATTTAAGATTAAAATCAAATTGAAAGTGTATAACATAGTTTACTTGCTAACTACAGAACCAATTTTAATTCTAATTTTTTAAATAAGTAGCATGGGTAAAATTTTTAAAACATATATTAACCTTTTAACAAGTTCAGGGTATTTATTCTTGATCACATTATATTAGATAAGTTTTATAGAAATTTAGTAAGAAACTAAAACAATTACATCTGACGAAATATTCTTCCGTAAATCAGAACGAATATTTTTGAATAAGGCATCACATAGACCCCGAGTATTTTGCATAATCTCATCACATTGCTTCTAAAATAAAAAAAAAATAGGTTTAATATTTGAAATAATTTTCTAAAATGTCAATAGATAAAAATTTAAACAAGGTTATTACTTCGGGGAGACAAAAATCAGTCTCAAGGAAAATTCGATGCTGTATGAGATCTTCCAAAAAATTTAAGGATTGTTCCGTTTGAGTCTCAGTTGTTGGAACTGATAAAAGAAAAACAACAAAATCAGTTTTCTCTTAATCTCTTTCTTGTTTATCGAAAAAAACTGGTAAGATTTTTAGTGACAAATGAATTTTGATTTATATTGTTGGTGTGCAATTACATTTTTTTTACAAATTAGTAGTAAATTGTAAGAAGTCATAATATCTTCTTCAGGTTTCCGTAGCAACAGGAAACCAACAACACAATTTTACAGTTTAGTATAGAATCCTTAACATTTTGTGCCAATGTGTTTTTTACATATTAATAATAAATACATAGAACTGAGCATCTTAAAAACAAACATTACATTTATTAAGTCTGATTGTTATGTGTATTCATGGACTTCCAATAAAACCAGAGTATGCAAACTGCATTATAATTCTAATCTAAAAAAAACTGTTTATACTTTTAATAAGATTTGTTCTATAATTGATATTTTAATCTACTGGTTTCACAATTTAACATGACTTCAATTTGAATATTTGTATCACTATAAATTAAATTAATAATTATATACTAAGAATTACTAATAATAATTTACTAATATTTATTAATGAGTTAGACATAAAACAAACTCTGGTTATAATAAAGACTTGTCATCAAGAATATACTATAGACTACACTATTTAAAATGTGAAAATAACATATAAAAAAACTTTATAATAAAAATGTATTCTTTCTTATATTTTAAAAAATTGAGAATACTACCATAAGCTATTATTACGTTTATTTTGAAAAATAAACAGTGTACAATGGGAATCAGTACACTTTAGGAAATGTAACACAGAGCAAACATATGACAGAAAATAACAATTATATCAACACAAAAATTGAGGATTTAGCAAACAGTTATCAACAGTTAGCTAGGTAAACAGTCATATGGAAGAAAGATGCAAACCGCCTGCCAAGTTCTACTGGGAGGTTGTATAAAACAAGCGGATCTAGCTGATGTTGGTGGGCAAAAAAAGTAAATTAGATTGTTTGGGTGAAAACATTTCCCAAGGAGGTTAATTGCAGCTTGATTTCGTCAATGCTGTTGTTTGAGATGCAGTCAGCCCAACAAATGATATGATGAGCTCTTCTTTGAAGTTTGTCTAGCTTTATTGAATCTTTGCATAACATACTGACTAAAACAGGTGAAGCATATTCCAAGAGGATTCAGATACTTTCATGGCTAACAAGTGGGCATATTACTCCCAGAACATGTAATCTTTGTGAAGCTGTCTTTATGATGGATTTGATGATTATCCCATTTTAAATTATTATTGAGAGTGACACCTAACAGTTTTAGTTCTACCACGGTTTCGATGTTGGCAAGGATAGGCCCATGCCTTCCAGAAGAGCAGGAAAGAATCATACACTTCGTTTTAGAGATGGCTTCTTCTAATAGGCATGTTGTAAATGTAAGCAAGCAAGTGAGCAGCAATATGATAGAGGATATATGAATACATATAATGAGTTAAATAAACTATAGCATGCACTATGAATAATTAAATAGTGAATTAAAACTGTAATGAAACTTTGATATAATAAAAACAGTGATCAACAATTACCTTCTTTAGCATAGCTGTGAAATTTCATTCCTTGTGAGTTAACTTGAAAATTAACAATTTCAAAATTCAACCTGTTTTTATATGGCTGAAATGCAAATTATATAATCACTGAAGATTTTCATATAATCCAATATTTAAAAAAAATATTTCTTTACATATATATAAAAAAGAATGATATAAATATTACAGATAAAGATGCAAAATTATATAATTGGCATGTACTAAGTACATTTTATTTATTTCTATGCTAATAAATTAATGAACTTTTTTAAATTCAAAAAATATTTGATATATAATTATGTACATATCTATATAATTAAAAATTATAAAAAAATATACTTTCAGTTTAAATATATAGTTAAAGGTAAAAATAAATTATTTTATACAGTATGCCACCCATCAAGTACCTATAAAAGCCTATTTAAAAAGATAATCATTGAGGGAAAACTGCTTGTAAGGGGAAAGTAAAAATAAAACCTAAATAAAAAATTGTTATATTTTTTTACTTTCATTAAGCATAATTATTTTTGGTTAACAAAATGATACCCTACTTTTTAATTTAATTAAATAAATATGTGATTTACTGGTATACCCAAATAGCAAATTTAATTAACTACTACAACTATAATCCCTGGGTTTTACTTTTATTGGCAGGTAGATTGTTAATTATATTTTAGGATAAGTTATTTATAAGGGGCTAGTTATATAGAAATACAGATAAGTGTAAAAAGTTTAGATTATAATAGAGGGAAAACCACTGGTCAGGAGGTATAGTATTTAACTTTTTACCAAAAGATTATAAAATCCAGGTTTTCAAAAAATGTTATAATCTACATTTCTATTCACTGAAAAATTCAAACATATTTGTGATGCTGATAGCTTTTGGAATTACAAGTAAATGCAAAACTCCTTTACCTATAACAGCCTAATTCAAAATTATATATAATAATATGAGAAAATGTCTCACAGTCATATTGTTAACTATTAAAATAAATAAATTTGATCAGCAAGTTGTTTTAATATATTTTTTAAATATAAATGTAGTAATCTAATATTTTATGGAATTAATAATTAAATACTAATTTTAAAATAATTAATATATATACACAAATATATAAAATATAACAGAATGAAAATACAAAACAAATCTGAAATGAAATGAAATATGAGAAACAAGAGAAAAAAGGCAGTGAGTTTTATATTACACAATCATTGGGATATTTTGTTTATTGACAATAACCCCTTAGTTGGGCAACCAAAGCCAATAGTGTGCACATTTCAAGTCTCTACATTTGAGCAGACATGGGTGCAGGATTATTGATTTTTAAAGCAAAAACTTATCTATTTGCTAGTGTATCTGAAGGTTGTACAATTGGGTCAGCAGATATATACAAGAATTTTTATAAAAAATACTGAGTGAAATTAGTTTTTTTAAATTTTACTTTATTGTATTTTACCTGTTTATAAATAGTATGTACCTCTCTGACACTCATAAATATTGTATCATAATCATACATTTATATTGATTTCTAAAAATAAATAAACACTATTTTGAATGAGAAGAAATGTTTATTTATTATTATACACTAATTGTGTGAAAGAGATATAAGAGGTATAATAATAATTATAAGAGGTATAATGTGAAAGAGGTATAAATAAAAATATATACAATACATTATATATAATACAGGTTGTCCCAGATTAAATGAAGAAAGAACTATTTTTTATTGCAATTCAATTTGTAAAGCTTCTAATAGCTTTTATACAGTTTCTAATTGCTATGTAGCACATGGTTATTTTAAATACAAATATTCATACAGTTTTGGGGCACCTTTTAATCATGGTTCACTTCATAACATAATTGCAAGTATGTCTAGGAGAGACTTATTTTCAAACCATCAGTTATGCAGATGCAAAATGGAATTATTTGCACTACATCCTAGTGCTCCAATTAATATCTGTTGAATTAATGATAAAATAACTGGTTGACAAATTTTGTAATAATGGTTTGGTACTAGATGATCTTAAAGGACATGCTGGTAGAAGATCAAATGCAAATATTAGCAGAATTTCAAAATGTGATATATAATCCAACTTTGTCAGTTTGTAAGATTGCCCATCAAGCTAAAACTTCAAAATCTACAATACATCCTAATTTACAAAAAGTGGTGTGTCTTTAACCATATACAATACATCAGTCAGACTGCTTTAAAATAGACTGATTATGACAATACTAGCTTTTAGGAGTTATTGTGAATGAGGATAACTACTTGAATACATTATTTTGGTCCAAACACTGGTCTGATACCTCATAATTTTATTCATAAATTTTTGCATTAATAGAAGATTCAAGTTTGGGCTGCCTCTCACCTACATATGTCTTCTGTAACTGCTTAGCATTATTGTGATTTTATTCAGTAAGGAATTCTAGATAAATATTAGATTGCATATGCATGGTTTTATTAGTGGGTGTCACACTAAATAACTACTTTAACATTTTCACAGATAATAATGTATAATATGTATAGATCTATATTACTAAAGTTTTAATTATAAATAGTTTTTGTACCCTTGATTTTCAGAATTGTACTTTACTTGCAAAAAAATTGACCTTTGCTTTGCATTTAATTTGAGATACCCTGTAAAAGTAAAAAAAAATTATAAAAAATTAACCAATAATAAAAACTACTACAAAACAAACCAAATTTAAAATTAGATGTTTTGAATTAAAGTCATTTTTGATATTAAAAAATATAATTAATAATTAAAAAATAGGATTTATAATTTTATAGGAGAGATGTTGGTTCAAGGTCAAAACCCCTTTGAAGTGTATTTTATATGGACCACTTTAATTTAAAGACAATCCCTAATTTTGTCTGACCAAACAGGAATATTTTACAATCAGATTTTTATGTTGTATGAGTTTTTTATTTATAATAAGTATATTTAATATTAATTGTTTTCTTTTCATAGAGTGCAGGTAAAGCATGATTTTCAGATTTATATATGGTCAACCAATCCAAGATTAGTTTGTCTGATTAGTGAATTCCTGTTTGGTCAAACTGATTCTAGATTGGTCGGAATTCACACTTGGTTGCCAACATAGACAACTTATTTAAATTCTTTGTGTATACACTTAACATGGTTATTTTACTGGAAAAGATTTCTGACTTGCTCTGTGTAAAAGAATAATTTAAAACAAAATCCATTATCAGCTAATTCTACTCAAAACCAGTATATAAAATTGGTCAGCACGTTGTATAAAATTCTATTAGTCTAAAAAATTGTATACTAATTTATTATACTCTATACAACTTCAATATTGCAATTACAAATATTGTAAAATCTGAAATAATTAGACTTGGTTGAGTTAATATTGAGTACATCATAATTATATTTCGTTTTTTATTAAATAAAAATTTCTTATGTGTTATTTTTATTGTTTACTATTTACTATCAGATTCAGTAATCCAATTGAATAAATATATTACTATATTTATTATTATAAAAATTTCAAAACAAACTTTGAAAATAGCGAAAATAATATTTATTTAATCAGATCTGGTTAAACAAATTTGGGGAAACCATGACAATATATTTCATAAAGTTAAAATATATTATTATAGGATCAACATGTTACATAATTTGAATTTTAAATAATAAATACTGTTCATATACATAGTAATTTAGCTGTTACAGGCATTCGGGTGATTTTAGTAATATTTTTCTTTATGATAATTATGGGTCTGTCCGAAAATGACGTCACGCCAAGTTGGGCTTATTATCCCACCTTTGTTTCCCACAGTCACAAATTTCTAAACTCACTTTATAAATGCTGTCACGTTAAGTTTTACCTACCCCTCCACGGTAATTCACACTCAGCGATACTTTAATTATAGTGTTTCATTAATCTAAAAAAATTCTAATATATAAATATATGTATTATTATAGGATCCCTACAAAAACATTCGTATAATTGTGAAATAAATAGGTAGCCAACAAATAGGTATACACGTATTCACGGCATTCACTTCCTTAGCAATGTCTCTCAAGGCACATTCTTTCACTTTAACAATTCGATCGGAGTTCACGTTAGATTCCAATATATCCCATCTATTAAGACATCCATCAATTAAAACGTGTCGCTCAGCTTCTGAAAATCTTGGAGCACGTTTTTCGATCATAATTGTTTTATGAAAAATAACAGTAAATCGACATGACATCTGTAAGTATATAGTTAAGATTAATTTAAATCGAGTTTCCACGAATCAAAACACGTGTATAACCCAATCTATTTATAGTAAAAAGAGAGTTCCGTGTTTTTGAGTGCATTAATTATGATGGCTTAATGAGTGCGTCTTCTGAACATCTTTTATGAGCCCTCATTATAATAGTTTAGTGAGGGGCTCATTGAGCTCGTTTATGAGCGTGTCTCTCGAACACCCTCCTGGCTAAATAGAATGTTCTGATTGCGGTTGATGACTCACACACAAAATTAAATACGTCACTGGTCAAATATACGCATAGGCAAATATAATATACTAACAAACTGTGTATAATATTTTCACATCTTTTAATATATTAAATAATTTTTTATGTAATATTTATAGCATAATAAATTGGGAAAAATAAAAAAAGTGCCCTTTTCAGATCTGCCCCCCACTTTAAAACTTATTGCGACGGGCCTGAAAAGTAGGTATAAAATACAACATAAGAGTGATCACACATATACAAATACAGTCTGAGTATAACACTGAAATCGAAAATCAAACATTATTTTCAAAAATATTTGTGAATTCCCATATAAACTCTTTCGATTAATTTAACGAAACAATTATTGTGACGTCACAATTGTGGAAACCCTCTCCCCCTCCATCACGTTTTAGTACGGATTTAGCAATCCCCTTCCCCCTATCCAACGTGACGTCATTTTCGGACAGCCCGTAATTTACAAAGGACGAATTCTATGTGTTTATGTTATGTAAAATGTTATATTTTCGATTTTACTTATACTTTATAGCTTGGTTTTAAAAAAGTATCAATTAGTAATTGAGTTTAATGTCAACGGGTGTTAATTTTACTAAATAATGCAATTAGTGTAATTTCAATTTTGTCATGCATTTGTTTACGACGGATGATCATATATAGCTAGAATAATTTGAAAAACGAGTATGTATTTTTATTAGTAAGTTTATCATGCAAACAATTTCGAGGAGCTACTTATTCGTGGAAGCGACTTCGAAACTCGAGGGAGAATTCTGAATACGGGCCATATATAGTAAATGGACTGCGCTATATTGCATGTCTACTAATAAAAATACTGTAATCGACCAGCCTGCAATATTATAACTTTTTAAAACTATATTTTATTTTACAAATACCTATTTAAAATAAATATTGTTTACGTTTTAAAACACATAATTAAGTTAACACCCCGTTAGAGTTCGCCTTGTGTATAAAATAAAATAATAAAATATTTTAGAAACAATGCTGAATTTCATACTTTTAAAATGGAATAACAAAACCGTCTTAATAAAAGAGATGTTACCTACCATACCTAATAGGTTTTATAGTAGTTTTATGTTTTTTTTACAAATTAGTATAATAGTCTACGCGTGTGATATTGCAAACCCAAAATGTTTTTGTCGTTATTGTGTCATCGATCTCAAAAGAAAAACAGCTTTACGTTCGAAATTACAATTAAAATTAATATTTTCAAAATAAAATCAGTATACTCCCAGCGCTCTTTGCGGGCTTCCGAGCTCTGTGCGGATTTAGACGCTCTGGAGGCGGGCTTTACGCGCTCTGCCAACTAACTCCCCATCTATCTACACATATTATGTCTTTTGCGTAAGCGGAGGAGTACAGTAGAGTGGATATTTTTTCTATGACTGCATGTAAAGGTGACTTTGGATCAAAATAAATTAATTGCTTTTACGATAATTTTAGTTGGAGCAAATTAAATTAAGCAAGTAAATTAGCAAATCCGACAGTTACCATTGCCATCTCTTGTCCCTAAATTGCATCAAAAGACCTTTCTTCAATAGTATACAGGACCCCTCTGCTGAGTTGATAAGGCCGGTCCATAATTTTCAATTCAACTTAGATCCATACTATTGAAGCAGAATTTGCCCTCTCAACTGAATAGAGGTCCATTATATATAATTGAAGAAATTAAAGAATTGTGGCCTACTATTTTATAAATAATTTACACTCTATTGAGGTACTTTTAAAAAGACAATTTTATAGCGTATCTAAGCTAGGACCACGGTTTAATTATCAGCGCCCATTTTAAAGAATATTTTAAGGCTCTATTAATGAAAGGTGTCCTAATGAAGGAGTAAAATGGCCCTATTATTTATTTTACCTATCAAGGGGCCCTAAAATAAACCTCTAATAGAAATTGCTTCTGCGTGGAAATACTGGTGGGGCAGGGCATGTATCTTCCACGGCCGTTCAGTCTATGTCTATAGTGATCTACTGCAGTTCTATGTGTAAACGAGTACGTTAACACGATATCGCTAATGCGTAATCTATCAGAATTACCTTGGATACAACTTGGAGCTATTGTATGAGTACATTATTACGGTGAGCATGGTATGTCTATAGTTATCTGGGGTGCTTCTTCAATGGTCATTATATAGTATACACAGAATATTTTTATGTAGCGGTGTTTTTCTCTATATTTAGTGTTTCTTCAATACAAATTTGTAATGCGCCGGTTAATTTGTGAATAGCGTTTCTATGTACAGCCTTTTGTGCTACATTGATTTTTTTCTAACGAGTAGGAAGTTAATTATAAGATATTCATACATTCAAAATATTAAACATTCCAATTAATAAAATAGTGAAATTGTAATTAATTCATAAAATAGTAATAAAAATGTAGTCAATTACCTAAATGTAGTCATTCCATAATACCTACATTGCATTATCACAAGATTTTAAATTTGGTGAACGTAAAGGGAATGTGAAGCATACGTATACTGTGGTGCATCATAAAATTAACACGAAATCATGGCCCACAAAGCTAAAAATGTAAGTTATCCATAGCAATTATTGCTGTGAGAACGGAGATTACTGCTAAAGTTAACAATGAACTTTTAGAAGGAATTAATAACGTATCCTGAAGGAGGCTTAAGTTTTGTATAATTGAACATTATAACGGTCTCCAAGTTTAAGCTCTTAATTAAGATTTTTACGAGAAAAAAATCTCGTAGATAAACAGAGGATACTAATAAAATCATAGATATTTAAATTGAGTTATAACCAGTTTCAAAAGATGCGGATAATTTTTCTACGTGTTATAGAGCAGAAAGCAGCTCCCAATGCTCTAGTTCTTTCTAGGGAGCAATACCCTTGAATTTGGAGACAACTCCACTGTTAATCTTTTTACGATTAGAATTTTTTTCATTAATTTTTTATTAAAAATAAATAAACTATAAACCTTATTACATTACATCTTATTTTAGGCTTTGTAAAACATTGTCAGCTAAGTCATTCAACTTATAAATTCCGTTAATCGGTTGAATATTTCCGTTTAAAATAAAATGCAGATTGAAAATGACAAAAATGAAAAATGAAACTTTTCTTTTTCCCGTACAAATGTATAGGAATTGTTTAGGAACATTTTTTATTTTTCTATAATAAATAATTCTTCTATTTCTTCGTATCAAAAGTTCTTAAAATTTTGAGCTCTACACGCAGGAAAAAACAATATTAAAAAATATTAACGTCTCTTCATACGATTTGTCTAGTTAGGTTGAAAAAAATGTTAGAAATGTAAAATTTTTATACAATGAATATGCTTACTAGGTCCCAAAAAAATGGAAAAATCGGATTTTTTAAAAAAAATTGTTTTAATTTTACTATTGTAAAGTGAATTTTATTTATTTTGAGCTTTTATTTAGCTAACCCAAAATCGATTTTGTCCGAGTCATTAAGAGAACTTTTTATAAGAGAACCTAGTCACCGAATTTGATATTTTAAAGAAAATATCCGCATTACAAGTACGCACAAAATATATTAAAAAAATTTAAAACTCAATAAAAAGAATTATTCAAACAATACTATTTTAGACACTACTGTCTTATTAAAGGTTCAAATGACGATTCCTTCATAAAAAATGTGCGTGCTCACTGGAAAAACTTGTTGGACTATAAAACTGTGCAATCGGACTTATTA
The DNA here is from genome assembly GCA_034780395.1 of Vannuccia rotundouncinata. Classification (NCBI taxonomy): domain Eukaryota; kingdom Metazoa; phylum Platyhelminthes; order Proseriata; family Coelogynoporidae; genus Vannuccia; species Vannuccia rotundouncinata. The sequence goes on from JAUZNC010018271.1 coordinate 25,776, forward strand.
TACAGCTTCTCTTATAATCCTCGTCAGTGTTAAGTTATAGACTTTTATAATATTCAAGTATTGATTGTTAATATTATTTGAATAACCTATTGATTGTAATATAACCAAGTTACATAATTAAATAAAAATTGACTACGAATGACATGTTTTATGCATTACTAAATCAGAATATACACATTAATATTATAAGACCAGGCCCGGCGGAACCGGTCGGGTCGGTCGGGTCTGGACCCGACCAACTTTTAGGAATTTTTTTGCTAATTTTTAATTTTTCGGAAATTTTTAGTATTATTTCATTTTTCGGAAATTTGTGATTTTATAAATTATTCGGTTTACATTCTATT
>JAUZNC010018282.1:12491-26116 GCA_034780395.1 Vannuccia rotundouncinata
CTGATGTGGTTGCCACCTAAGTTCGGAGATAGAGAGAATGATGTTGGTAAGTGGCGACTGGTGGACTGATGTGGTTGCCACCTAAAAACTCTAATAAAACCAAAACAGGATTCTAATGTCATAATGTGAATACTTCACATTTTATAACGTTCTTATTTATTGCCCTGAATAAATTAAAATGTTTTCTACTTTAAAAAATATAATTAAAATATGAAAACTAGATATTTAAAACAGCTTGTCTTCCTGCTGGATAATTTAACCGTATACTTTCAGATGATTTATTTATTCAATAACAAATTTTCTGAATGTAATACTGTTTACAAGTAATGAGGTAATGAGACTAAATTATGTATATTTTTGTTGAGTTTTTTGGGTTTGCTTTTTTGTAAAAAAATTTTTGTTTGTTTATTTACTTTATATACTTAAAGAAGGCGTAAAAACACCATTTGAGACAGGTATTTCTTTTTAACTAAAAGATAGTTTGTTTCATAATTTGTTCTCATTGGACACTTATTATGTTCTGATATGTTTCATCGGTCGGTCGAAGATTATTAAATTTATTGACTAATTTGATTCCTAATATTGAGTGTGTTGGCTTTCAGGTATCAGACGTTTAATTGGCTTGGACGTCTACGATTCGGCCTATCCCCTCCACGAGGTGATCTTCCTTTAAATATTATATTTATTTAATTTGTTTTCGACTATTTCTTCATAAATAGAATTGAATATTTAATAGGCTATACTACTCATAATTTCAACAAATTTATAGTTTTGAAATATTGCATTCTAGGTTTATAATATAACTTTCCTAATATTATTGTCTATCAAGCAGAACTATAGTTTTATTAACTACATTAAAGGATTAGAATGCTAAACTAGGTAATTCCTCATTGATATTTAAATATAAAATTAAGACTAGGTTATATTAAAATCTTTATCGGAAAATACAATTTTTTAAAAAAATAAGTCTTTTGTAATAATTTGGAACCTATAATATTTAGTTTTTTAATGGAATAAAAATATGTTTGTTTTTCGATTTAAATAGGTACACAAATAAATATCCATTTTATGTTACCACTTTAAAAGATTCCTTTTTTGTGAATACCAGTGGTTATGGGATGTACATCTTATGACTGAGAGAGAAATGTTTTCCTAACCACACCCTTTAATAATGGATTGTCACAAGAAACTGTTACCCTTATATTTATACCATGACCTATTTGTAGGAATATTACAAATTTGGCATAGTTACCTAATGAATAACATTAGAAATTGTCAATCATATGTTAGCTTTTGTATTTTAATATTGAGCTCATTATGGGGTAGTTTTTATACAAGGACTATATTATAATAGTGGGCTTCTTATCATTGAATGTGTTCATAGATTAATAATAAATAGAAAATTAATTTTATTGTCATTTAAATAGAGGATTAGAATCATATAATATACCAGTCATGAATATTCGTTATCGTTCCGAATAAAACGAAGTATGTAACCCAAAAATCTATTTGTTATAGTAAACGTCACAAAAACAACGGTATTAATAAAGTAATTGTGTACAGTTTAAGAGATGGAAATTTCATACTCGAAATTTGACTGCAATCTTTTGACAGTTTTACTTTTAAATATTTCGAATTACATCTTTTAAAACATTTTTTATCTGCAATCATAACAACTTATTTTAATATTTATTTAACTTTGGCTTTATTTCCGTTAACAGGGTTCTTATAAAAAGAAAGATTCAGGTGGTGATATTGACAAGGAGCCCGAGAATGACAGACAGGTGAGTCGGCAGACACCTTAACCGTCTAAGACCAGGATTTTGATTCACCAAGCGATATTTTATTAGTTCGGCTTGTGCGATTATACAGTAAAGGAAACAATTGTGTTTGTATCCAAACTATAAATTAATACGGTATTTAAATACATGTTTATGATAAGCTCAATGAAAAAGTTTGCCACCTATACATTCACCTATACATTCACAGTCGAAGAATTTCGCATCCACAAAGTTCATTTGAGTTGAATGTGGTTTTCAGATAATCATCTACCGCAAACTGGCTTTTACAATAAAATCAGGGATTAGAGGGTTTATTACGGCAGATTCTGCTCTGACTAAGTACATTTACAACATTAAAACTATATTCCGTTGATTTAATTGTTTGAATGAGAGAAGCAATCAAATATTTAGGAATATTTCGTTCAGTTAAAAAACAATACGAAGTGAAGTTGTCTCACACCAGATTTAATTGATCACTTGACCACTCAAGGATATAGTCATACAAGTACCAGACCAGCATACGACTGCTTTCTACTGTAAATAGATTTGAAGGACTATTGCAGACAATGCTGAAATTTCATTAGCCAGTTACTGTTCTTTTGTTGCGCTATGATTGGCTGTATCGCTATCGATCGAGGCAATTGTAGTCCTTGATCCATTGCACAGTTTACAGTCCCATATTCATGTCGAGTTGAACGAAGATGACAAATTTGTTTTTTGTCTGGTAACATGGAGTAACCCTTCTTTTATCATCTTTGTTTACATTAAAATGCAATGTTAATGTCACCCGTATTCAAGTAATATGAACGTGACTAATAAGTTATTACATTCATAGATCAATCTTCTGATATAGCTATCAAATTGACAACATTTTACAACATCTAGGGGTATTGATTCATTGTGGTAATACTGAGAAATAATGTATATTATATACATTCAACGTTGATATTTTCACTGCTGTGCACTTTACAAAAAATATATTTCATTTACTATTTGGATAAAACTAGAAAGGTGTGCATTTTAATTTCACAACTATATAGCTCGCGGATGGATAATGTATTGAAGATTGTAATAAGTCTGGCCAATAACCAGTTCTACAATATCTTAATATAATGCGTCCTTTGTAGGCGTTATGGAAAATTTTGTAATAATTTCTATAATAAATTACTTCTTGCGTATTTGTTTGAAATTAAATACTTGTGGGAGTTTATATCGAATACAAATTTATAACACAGTATATGACAATATTGAATTCTTACATTTTAATTTAGGAGCAGTAATATAGATCGTTCATCTATATTCAACTTTATAACTCAAGTATATTTAGAAATTGAAAATTGTTCTTACTAAAACAGTTTGTTCTTTTAGCTGCTCTACGAACTTTGGGCACGACCGAAACGTTTCTACAGGTACCAACCTCTGGACTTGATACGGTGAGTTACAGACTATCCTGCATTTTCATTATTCAATGGATAAAACCTATAAGCGTCTACCTTTAATTCGTTTCACAGGAAGTATTTTGGGGAGAAAATCGGAATCTATTTTGCCTGGTTGGGGCTTTATACAATTTTCTTAATTCCTGTCTCATTTCTTGGACTTGCTTCATTCATCTATGGTTTGGCAACCTTCATGGAAAACGCACCAAGGTAGCAATTGCACTATTATATTATGTGTTGTATAGCTTGTATTTATCCAAGACATGCGATGTCTAATTTTCTCTTTTTAAAGCACTCCAAAGACCTCTGAGATAAATTAAATCTTCAAAATATAACTTAGTGAAGCATTAAAACTTTATAAATCTATTATCTACTTATATTTTCTTACCATAATTATGATGTAATCTGCCAATAACCAACAGCAATGACATCTGCGACCAATCGAAAGTGGGGAACTATACTATGTGCCCGCTGTGTGATGGCGCTTGTAACTACTGGCGTTTGAATCAAAGTTGCCTCATGTCTCGTATCACTTATCTGTTTGACAACCCTTTCACTATAGCCTTCGCTATTGTCATGTCCTGCTGGGGTGAGATACTTTCTTCTTTACTTTACCTGGAATCGATTGCTTTTCGTGAATTGAATAAATTTTATGTAAATAAATAAATTAATTAAAAATGTATGGGATTTTTTTCTAACGAAATTGTAATTTATACTAAAAGAATAAGAAGGATGTATTTAATATTGACAATATTTCTGGATTCATAATTCATTTTTTATCAAACAAAGATTTCTCTGTGATTGTAAATTGCCCATTCTTTGTTAGTTGCTATGGGGATGACTCTATTGTGCTTTAAAGAACATTATAAAACTTTCGTCACTGTGGAACAATAAAAAGAAAAAGAAATTTCACGAGATGTACAGAACTTTGTCTAACAGTTAGTATTTCACTGTACACAGGAGACCAAATATCATTTAATTAGATGCTTTAAGTTTGTAACTAAGGCGTTAAGGTTTTAAGACTTATAAACTGTATTATTCTAAGAGTGTCTTCATGTTTATATCACACTTCGTTTACTAGAATTATAAGAGTGTAAATAAATATAATAATAAAGTATTCGCAGTAAAATGTTGTAAAATATGACTTTAGTCCGCATTCATAGTGAAATCCGTTTTCACCTTACATAATATTATAATAAACTGAGTTAATATATAGTGCGACTGTTCAATTGGTACTACTCTAGATTGAAGTCCTGCTATCATTTCATATTGATTAGATTAAATTAAATTCAGTTATATACTTAAAAAGATTATTTAATAATAGTATTTCGTTCTTTCACAGGGTTATCCTATGTTTCACTTAAATTAAGCCTGTTTTATGAAACTTATCTCTATGTCTATACATTACAAAGCTGTAATATAACCAAGAGAAACAGTTGCTATCTCCATGACAACCTTGAACTGCACTACATTGTTTGTATATCTCACATAAAACAATAATGCTAATTTAATAAATATTTGGTTGGAACAGTAAGCAATTGATGCAGGCTTTATCCCTATCACTTGTTTGCAAGGATGACTTCCCTATAATATGACTCTGTGCCATACTTGGTCCATCTTTCAGGAAAATTATTCCTCGAATTCTGGCAGAGGAAGCAAGGAGAACTGCAGTACGAGTGGGATGTTGCTAATTATGAGGAACATGTGAGTTATTGAATTTAGCGCTATTAAATAGTTTTACTAAATCCGTTTCCATTCTCAACTGACAGAACTAACCAAAGCATAGTTAGACAGATTATAAAATGTCCCAGTCGTTTGTCAATGTGCAGGAAATTTCCCCACAATAAAAATATTTTGGAAATGATTATAGCAAAATGCATTCTATTTAGTTATTGTAAAAAATTGATGGCAGTATGTTAACATTGAAGTTGACAGCTTTACAATATTCTATTTCAATAACCCTTAGTAAATAATTTAGTAAAAGAATACAATGTCCTATTCTCAGTATATTATATATACTCCACTTATATTCATCTCCATACGGGTCAGTTATTGTCATTCAATGTTTCAATGTGAGCAATACATCAACATGTCTGTCCGTCTGTATAACAATGTGACTGTGTAATAAAATACATCCAGGGTTTTATGTGCTTTGTGTCAGTCTTGTGTTCTTTGGGTCAATATAATATAGATGAAAAATTCGTTAACGAATGAATCTTACGATCTTAGGCAATTCGAAATTTTGTGGAATTTTCTAAAAATTATTATTAAAAGGTATATATATATCATTTATATACCTTAATTATGTTATTTTGATTTTAATTTCTAGAAGTACTAATTAATGTATTTTATTTAATTTGAAAATTATTGATGAAAATTACATTTTTGAATGCTTCTATAAATTATAGAAATATAATATATATAAAAATATCACTGTTATGCTCTGGAGAAATTGCTCTCGAATATAATATATTATATAATCTATATACATTTTTATAATATATTATACCAAATGATAAAAAAATATTGCTTGACAATTTTTTATAATAATTTCTCAGTTCCTAAAATGTTCTAACTTCACAATACTATCTTTCATTTAAATTATTATGCACAACAGTTTCTATTCACAGTTTTTTACAGCCGCAGTTATTTAAAAAAAATTATGGAAATTTCAATAATTGTAGTTGATGTTTATTCTACTACTGTAAACATGAAAGTAGTACATCACATATTATGGGAAAATTACATTTATCTCATTTTATATTTAGGAATCTGTGAGGCCGGAATTCGAGAACAAATGTAAGAGTGTTCGCCTGAATCCAGTGACTGGAGTAAGTTGACCTTGCGATATGCTTAAATCAGATTGGTTTTCGCTTTAAGTTTATAAATCTGTTTTAGGAACAAGAATCATACCTGCCCATCACTCAAAAGTGTCCTCGGTACACCATCTCATTGGTTACCGTTGTTTTTATGGTGAGTAGCAATCTTTCTGTCTCTTCTATGTAATCATTTATAACACCTTCTACATCTCCCTCTGAACAGGTATGTCTGGTGCTTTGCAGTCTCCTGGGAGTCATAGTCTACAGAATTGCCATGATAACTGTCTTCTATGCCATCGAGAACGATTACGTCAGGGCCTACGCGAAGATCATCACCTCCTGCACGGGCGCTCTCATCAATCTTGTCTTTATTCTCATTCTCAACCGGGTAACCAGCACAACTCTTTTCTTAATTATGAATTGTAGCTAAATCAGGGACCGCGGAAATAGTTTAAAACCTTGGGGCAATTCTAATAGGAGCCTTTCTCTTTTTCGAAAAATAAAAAAACTTTGAAAATTCGATTTACAAAATGTCTTTTAAGCATTGTACAATTATACAATCTGATAGATAAATGCATATTTTTGTAATTTATAATAATTTCAAATGAAAAATAAAGTAAAGTTGGCCATTGATAAAAAATACAGTTTTGCTAGTTGTAAAAATAGTTAACTGTAAATAAATATAAATAGAGTAAAAATATTATGTGATTTATTATATTATTTAAGCAAAAATTTTTAATATCATTAAAGTGCGTTCATACAGAGTTATAAAACAAATCATGGAAATCGATTATTGTGAATGTATAAGAATATAATTGAGATTTCTGGTATACTTTATAATACATTTAAAATATGTTAAAATATTATGTAATATAATACAATAATATAAAATAGAGTAGAATATTAACATAAATATATCAATAAATAAGTATTGAACAATTATTTCCTTTTATCTACAATTCAGTTGTCTTTGTTTACTTTTAGCTGTACAGAATTATTTCAATCTTGCTAACAAATATGGGTAAGTCATGGTTTTATCTGGCCCCACATAAATCTAAAGCATAGAACAGTTTATAAATTATTCAATTATAAATTCATTAATTATATTCCATCTTAATATTGTTTTGAAATAAAAAACTTGACCATTTACTGCCAAGGAAAAGTCTGCTAATCTAGCGATCTGTTTCTTCTAGAATGTCCGCGTACAGAAACCGAATATGAAGACAAGTTTACACTCAAGATGTACTGCTTCCAATTCTTCAACTTTTACTCCTCTCTCTTTTACATTGCCTTCTTCAAGGGAAAGTAAGATGGCTTTGAATGTATTCAAATTACTTCCTTTTTGAAATGTTTCATAATTAATTCCGTTATTACAAGGAAATCATACTGCTAATTCTATGACAATTTGTTGATCCCTATACTGATTATAAAATCCTTTTATTAATAGTTTCATTGGACGCCCTGGAAAATACAACTACTCTTTTGCTAACAATAGACAGGAAGAAGTAAATTTTTCGTTTATCTGTTATCGAAATATTTTTATGTAGTTTTATTAACCTTTCAAATTATTTTTTCAGTGTGATCCAGCGGGTTGTTTGGTTGAACTTTGCATTCAGATGTTAATCATCTTTGGCGGAAAACAAGTTTTCAACAACTTTATTGAACTAGGAATTCCGTAAGTTTTTATTAAATAAGATCATGTCATACTACTTTCACTGTTATTAGTAGTATAGTTAAAAACTTTAATAAAAATTTTAGAAATACATTTATTTAAGAATATTTTCATTACAGTATGATTCAGAATGCAATTCGTCGGCGACGCCTTAAGAAGCAGGCGGAAGATCCTAGTCTAGTACAAAAGAAGAAAGCTACAACGAATTGGCGAAAGGGAGGCTCCAAAGCTGCCACAGCTGCGGGCACTAAAGGTCTGGGCTTTAGCTGGATAGTCCTAGAAAACGAGAAGGCTCCTCAGTGGGAGAAGGACTACGGCCTAATGGATGTCACTAAACTCTGCCTTTTTGATGAATACTTGGAGATGAGTAAGAGCCAAGTGTTGTTATAGATAAAATTATTGGCAGCCACTCATTTCTCAAACTTTCTATTTCTTTAGTTATCCAATTCGGATTCGTAACTCTCTTTGTTTCGGCAATGCCGCTGGCTCCACTCTTCGCTCTCTGTAACAACATCATAGAGATTCGACTGGACGCCTACAAGATGCTCACCCAGTGGAGAAGGCCCCACGCGGACAGGGCCGAAGATATTGGCTATTGGTTCCACATATTAAGGGCCATCTCAGTGCTGGCTGTTGTTACTAATGTAAGCTTCTTTATTGAAGAAATCTTGTTAAGCTTCGAATAATCTCTTTATTTATTTATGTATGTTTATATCAGGCCGTGATTATTAGCTGCACTTCGGATGCCGTTCCCAAGATGGTTTACAGGTATCGGTACTCTAATGACACCTTGGAGGGTTATGTCGACTTCACGCTTTCCCAGTTTTCCATCGTCGACTTTGAGGCTAAAAATATTCCTTTCGACAATCACTCCGAATTTATGAATCTTGAAACTTGCCGGTGAGTATAATTAAGCTCCTCATTTTGAATGGGAGCTCTCCGCAGTAATTTATTCAAGGAGTGTTCTCTCGTTAGGTTTATGTCTTTTGGTACTGACTTTACATAAGAACGAAATTATTCATTGTTTTCAGCTACCGTGGATTCCGATTCCCACCCAACTCGCCACAAAGATATCAGTATACGGAAGCCTATTGGAACGTTCTTACAGCAAGACTGGGCTTCATCATTTGTTTTGAGGTGAGATTACTCGATTTGAGACCAACCTTTGGTTAGGTTATAAATGTTTCTTATGAGACACCATCCTGAAAATATATAGTATGAAAAATACTTTTTAGAAAAATAAAATTATTCCCTTCATCAAAATCTTCTCCCCTCTCTCCAGCATCTGGTGTTCTTCCTCACCTCGATAATAGGCTGGTTGATTCCCAACATGTCTGATCGAGTGCGCATCGAGATGCTTCGAGAACGCTATCTCACCCAGGAGCTCATGTACCAGGCGGAGACCAAGAACCTAGAGACTCACCTGGCCGAGGCAAAGCATGACAAGCAGAAATAATCTTACTTTTTCGTATCTCTGAAAAGATTTTCTTTTAAAGAAACACAATTGTCTTACTAAGACGAGCACAACCCCTCAAAGTCACACTTCAGTATTTTCAATGATTTATATAAAGATTTGAATAGTAGATTTATTACACTATAGCTTTACAGTTTTTATTTTCTTTATTATTAAGTAAGCTACTTGTTTTCTTATAGTCTGAAATGGTTTCTTTGATATCCGAAGATGTACACTTAATTATACGTTTACTGAATTGTACTATTTTTGTATTGAATGAGTTTCGTTTTACCTAAGGAACTGTTCAAGTAAGGTGAACAATTTCTCAGAAAATATTTGACTTTGGTGGCTATTTACAGTAATTATTTTGTTATCGGTTTAGGTGACACGGACCTACGATACATTATCGATTTTGACCATGATAAGCTATGGGCACAATCTCCTTATAACAGACTATTAATATTACATTCACAATCACACTATATGACTTGGCTTTTTGCTTCTATAATCTCCTATAACATTTGCTGCATTCAATTTTGACAAATGACCACTGCAACCACATGCTTTTTCTGGCCTTATATTTTTAATTTATGGTTGAAATGTGCGTATATTATGCATCTCATTCATCATTTATCCCCAAACATCTTTGACAACTTCAATACGTCAAATAATTTTAAGCGCAGTTTAAAATATTGTCTTTCTTCTTTATATACACTTATATATGTTGTACACCCATTTTTATAGTATACTAATTGTTCCTATTTGCAAATTTTTAATGGTATACCTACTATTCACTATTTTACATATGTTGTAATACCCATATATATTTATTTTATATATATTAATTAACTATATGATTATATTAAAAAGATAAATAATCTTCAACTCCCTTCATATCTATAAATCATTAAAATGTTTTTTTCATTAGAAGTTGTCTAACTGTATATTGACTTATAATATTCTATTATTTGCATATTGATAATTTATCCACAAATAAGGTTTTTATGTTTCGTATATTCGTCTATATTAATATATGTAGGTCAATAAATATACACAATCTGTTATATTTTTGTTTTTTGTTTAAAGTACGATGTCAAGAACATGATATAAAATAATAATAAATACCGTATATATTATTTACACATTTTATATTGTAACAATAATTACATTATATAATTACATTTTAGAAATAAAAATATTTTCCAAGACTCGTTATTGTGAGATAATTACGTGTTTTTGTGGACCTGACGAACAATTGAGTTTATGAAGCAACGTATCATTTACCATTAATTTACCCGCTTTTATTACAAAATATCATCCTACGTACACATTTTTATTTTAAAAGGGTCTTATTATATGTATAATTGATATATATATCTCAAAAAAAATAATTGTACTTTTAAAATTTAAATTCGATTAAAATTATTTTTGTTTTTTTAAAGTAAAAATTTAGTTTTATTTGATATATCAATTATTTTAAATACCTATTCTTTAATTATAATCATTGAAAACGTAATATATACGCTTCATTTATAAAATCAGAAAAATCAATATTAATAGCTCGCTGATTGAATAGACTTAAAATAGCAATTCCTCTGAAAAAATGTTATAAATATAGCATATAAGTAATATGGGATTTCTATATCTAACTCATGACCCAACCATTGAATTATCTATAGCTTTCCGAATTTAACATATATATTGCATGATAAAGACAGAATGTTACACAACACAGTTATTCTGGTTTCTCTGTAAATCTTATAGCAATACACAGTCGATTGATGACGTTTTGAAAAATTTCTATGAATATTTGCAATCATTCAGCATTCCAATTTGTACATTTTGAAATTATTCGTTCAGTCAGATGATGAAGATCTATGATTTTCACACAATAAATCTGCCACTTTATGTAGCCTCAAAAGAAAACATACAGTGGATTCAAATCCGGTGATCGGGGTGACAACTCAAAATTACCAAGCCTATATACTATAATCCAATGGGGAAAGTTTGTATCAAACCAATCTCGAACTTTTCTGCTAGATTGTGGAGATGCCCAATCCTCCTGGAACCATGACTGCGGAAAATTACAATATTTTGCAACTGTGGCAATTATTTTTCTTTAAGTTATTCCAGATAACAAATCTCCATTCATGGTACCATCAAGCAAAAATCGTTTAAAAACATCATCATTTTAGGTGCACTTTGCTCTTTTCTAGGAATCATCTAACGTGGATCGTCTTGAGACCAGTAACGACTATTATGGAAATTTACGACTGTTTTTGAGGTTTACAAAATAAAACTGTGTTGAGAAATTGATGATAGCGATCCCATTTCTCGAAAAACAATTCGAACATTTCAATATGAGTCTGGATCATCTTCTCTTTAAGCTTATGCATAATTTTCTATTTAAATGGCTACCGCATTATTATAATTTGAGTACTTTGTGAACAGTGTCTTTTGGAACCTTTAAGTTCTACACACCTACTTTTTAGAGAGGCTGTCATTTTTATCAAGATGGCGACTTTGATATTTTCTTCAAATGATGGTCGACCACTACGATTTTTGGCCAAAATGTTATGAATATATCAGTTTATTTGAATTTTGATAGTAAACGAGAAACAGTGTTACTTACAATTATTTTTTGAAAACACTGTAATTATAAAGGCCTGTAATGTTTAGTGCATATATTGAAATTTCTAATTATTAATAACGATACATATAAACCAAACTTTCAATGGCTCGTACCTCTAGCGGAACACGAATAAGCTCACAGTCGTTGATTATTCTAAATATTCAAAAACGATCCTTTGTACAAAAGCCAATTTTTCGTATGATCATGCGCGACTTTGTGGACACCTTGTATATATATTAAGGTATAGATTAATTGTACTCGTTTTTGAATTAACGGAAAAGATCAATATATCGAGTCTGTAAAATATCTGTAAGATATTGATTGGTACTTATTTTAAAATTATTTAAATATACAATTGTTTCAATAGCAAACTAAAAATATCGACAAGAATTATAGGCTATTTATAATTTATAATATAATATAATATATTATAATATAATTTTATAACGAATTATAAGATATTTAGTAAATACGTATAAACAAATTTTTAAATGGCTTTTCATGAAATTTATTTTTAAAAAATAACATTCGATAAAGATTTGCTATATAACCATAAAAATAAAAATAATTAATTCATTAATCATTATTTATATTCTTTATGCATTATATTCAATTAATTTTAAAATATTTATAATTTATATTTTAATGATAAAAATCATTGAAAGATGAAAATAATACTGAAATACTAAACAAACAACTGAATATTTCATGATTTTATAATAATGAAAGTAGCACAATTTTACCTTACTAAAGAACGTCTTATGAACGCTTTTGTTGAGCCTCAAATAATATTTACTAAATTCGATATATTATATAATTTTTATAAAATATCAAAACTATAAATTTGTTTAAAACACATTTAAAAAAAAGATTTAATAATTTTAAATGTCAGCTGGAATGATTTTAAATGTCAACTGGAACTTACATTATTTATTTTTATTACTTTAAATATTGTTTATCAAACATTAAATAAAATGTTGCAATCAGATAACACTTCTTCTACTTCACATTCCCAAAATATAAGATTTGGGAGAACATTAAGTAAAACGTTGTCCTCCAGCACAGAAGTTACCAAACGAACATTAACAACATTTTCTGGTGTATTCTGTCCCGTTGCATTGTCACAGTTTAGTACTGTCCTATTTTTGCGATTAGGTATGCTGTCTTTATTTATAATTTTAAACGTTTTATAATAAAGTTACTTCAATTCAAAAATCATTTTTTGGTATATTTTTTGCTTAATATTTGGTCCATAGTTCTTTGTCTCTATTAATATCTAGCCTCATTAAAATTTATTATCATAATTTTAGAAAAATCTATGTTAAAATACAATTATTATTAAATTTACTATATATTCATAATTATATTTTGATTAACTATTTGCAAAAATTGATTTTGAAAATTTAAAATATAAAAATCAATTTGTATTTATTGTTTTATATTTTAATATTTAATAATAGAAAATTTATTACTGTTATGTTTTGTTTCATTGTTTTTATATAATTATCAGGCATGCATATTAATTATAAATCAATAAAAGTAACTAGATAATACTTATGAATATTTGTATTATATAATAATTATTTTAAACATTTGTGCCTGGGTGTATAGATTCAAAAATTGCTTGCTAGAAATGGCTATGTAAAATTTCAAGTTGTGAAAATTCAAAAAATTCAAATTCTTGATTTCTTTTGGCTGTTGTATAATTCTCAAATTTATTGGATTACTAAATAAACTATTAGCGCGCACATTTATTTTTCAAAACATTTGAATTTGTCAAAGCAGACTGAAATATTTCTATATAAAAACTATAGAAAGTTATTTCATTTTGT
>JAUZNC010018293.1:0-26113 GCA_034780395.1 Vannuccia rotundouncinata
ATCATCCAAAATCAGCCTACCAACTTATTTACACTGGTTTTAAACAACAGCGTCCTGATAATCACGTAGTCCTCGGTCCAGTACTTAACTGCATTGGTAAATCACTGCATCCTGGTTTTTTATTGTCAAATTCATTTTTTGGCCACATATTAATAGAGTTGACAGTTAATAACAGAAATTGAATGCAGGCAGCATCTACTTAAAAGTTGAAACATGTTCATAAATTAAGTCTTAGCATCAATTTCATTCAATAAAACATTGGTCAATAACAGTAAAATCTTGCTTTTCTTAATTGTAAAAAATAAATATATATGGTAATTAAATATTATTTATTAAAACAGTATCTTTTGAACTTTTGTTGTAAAATCTTCATCCTATATTTTTTAATATAACTCCATTGTCAATCAATTTCTAAAGTTTTAAGGGATATAGTAGTTATTATATAAAAAAGAGGGATGGCCCATCAGAATGTGGGCCAACCCGGCCTGTCATGTTTTTATATTATCAATATTTTTACATGGTATGATTAGTAGATTATCAAAACATTTCTGGTATGCATTCCTTATTAGTTCAATGTAAAAAAAACAACATATAATGTCAAGATTGTTTTAATAATTATTATTATAATTAAAGCTCCCATTTTCGTAATCTAGAGCTGAAACTTTGTTGAATTTTAAATAAATTTCATAGTATAAGTTTACATTTACATAGTTTTGATTAAAGAATATTTTGGGTATTTTCAGTGATAATGGAAATCAACCAGTCAACAATGCAAATGATGGCCAATTATTTGGAGAAGACCATGTCGTCAGACCCAGCTGTCAGACGACCAGCTGAATGTTTTGTTGCTTCAGTGGAGGGACAACAGAACTATCCTCTGCTTTTGTTAAAGTTGGTTGATGAAGTTTCTATTCCACTTCAAACTCGAATATCAGCTGCCATCACTTTCAAAAATCTAGTCAAGAAAAATTGGAAAATTGTAATTATCTCATTCTATAAGTACCTTAATTTTACACATGTCTCTATCTGTAGTTATCTTGATCCATACATTATTTTGTTGTAATATTTAAGTTACCAATTTTGGTTTTTTTATTCTAAAATAAAATTACCTATTATTAGAATTATAATACATATTTTAAATGGTATTTGAAAAGTAAAAATTGGCCTTATGGTTTTAACATTGTTGTTTTAAATCTCCAGATGGAAGAAGGTGAAGATCACTTGCATGTAGCAGATCGAGCTAAAATTAAGGAGGTGATTGTCGAATTGATGCTGCACAGTCCCAATGTACTCCAGTGTCAGCTATCAGAAGCTGTCAGTATCATTGGTAAGGAAGACTTCCCCTCCAAATGGCCCAACCTGCTTCCTCAAATGACCCAAAAGTTTGCTACTGGAGACTTTCACCTTATTGATGGTGTTTTGAAGACTGCACATTCTCTTTTCAAACGGTCAGTGTTGTAACTCATTGTTGAATTGTTCCTTGATTATTGAATAATTCCATATAATAATGTGTGTAACATTTCCACACTTTCTAAACTTACAAATTTTCTAAAACTGAGAGTTTGTAATGTTCTTATGGATTTCTATTAGGTAATTAAATATATAGTAGGACCCTATTAATGATAGAAGGTCTCTATCGATTTTGACTATGACAAATCTACACCCTATCATACCAACAACACTATTACAAGAAACTGGTTTATAAATTGTCTATAACATAAATATTGTAAACACTTACATATATAACAAACTTCTAAAAAAATGATTGATATCTTGTGAACAAGACCACATAATTTGGGCAAATTATAAAATAAAGATTGAACTCTCATATATTAATAGAAATTGGTTTAGGTATTACATAAATATAGTTATATATATGTAATGTATAAATTAATATGTATAAGACTACATTATAATATGTTTGGGTTTCTAAACAAATACATCTATCTATCTGTATATTTTCAAAAACATAAGAATGATCATATATTATAAGTAAATCTATCATGTTGTGTTGATCGACGCTCTACTAAATTGAATTGGTGCCAAAATAAAAGAAATATATATTAACTTTATTAAAACA
The DNA here is from genome assembly GCA_034780395.1 of Vannuccia rotundouncinata. Lineage (NCBI taxonomy): Eukaryota > Metazoa > Platyhelminthes > Proseriata > Coelogynoporidae > Vannuccia > Vannuccia rotundouncinata. The sequence goes on from JAUZNC010018293.1 coordinate 2,081, forward strand.
AAATTTCGTATGAATTACTTTTAGCACTGTTTTAAATTTAAAATAAATACATTTTTAGATAATTATTACAGTTAATGGAATAACATTATTTATTCAATCACACTACATTTTTTAATTGGTGCCGGAATAAATTAAGATAATAATCTTATAATTACTGTAGTAAAACAAAAATGAATTTGAATATCACTTTTAGTTATATATTAAATATTTGTTTTTAGCAGAATAATTAAAGTAAAATTAACTGTTGTGTTTATTTTTATGTGTTCATGCATTCAATTTATGGTTACATAGGAACACAAATTAATATTGATCATATGCACATAGATAATATTCATAAATCAAAAATATGTTGAATATATTATAAACAAATTTCATATTACAAATTGCTTTCCCAATATTTTTATCTTAATTTGTTAGTTAACCTTCATAGTAAAAAACTTTTTACATTTTTTGGTAATGTATGACATTTTTATAATAAATTTTAATGTTTGTATAGTCCAAGGCTAAATAGTATTAGAATTAAAAAATTCTGAAATAGTTATCATCTTCTGACATGAAATAATATATGTACCTACATCATTTACATACTTTATATTAAATTTTTTTTGTCAGAAATAAATTACCAATATTATCATAGCACATATTGGATGTAATGCAAATATTAGAAGTTTTGAATCCCCCTACAAGTTTGTAATACAAAATTTGTTGATAAAATTTAAAACTATTTGGATTACTATAAAATATGTCATAAAAATGTCAACTGTTATAATATGGAATTACCAATAGTTAGATTTGTTTCTGTAAAGTACAATTTTTTAAACTAATGAATGTTATTTCTTTGTTAATAGTTATCGGTATGAAGTCAGGTCAAACGCTTTGTTTACTGAGATGAAACTCGTTATGGATACCTTTGCGCGACCTCTCACTGACCTATTCCAAGTAAGCTACCAATTTATTATGTCAGGTCACTGTTATGAGTGGTAGAAATCTGATATAGAGATTTATTTGTATCCTATTTGAGGCATAAAATATAATTTTTACAATGAAGGTCACAATTTTACACTATTATTGGGCAAACTAATTAAATATTTCTGAATTGCTTTTAATACATAAAATATTCTTTTTGATCTGAATATGATCTGAATATCTCCAGGCGACAATGCAGCTACTTACGGTACACGCGGGTAACAAAGCAAATCTAGAAGTGATCTACAATTCCCTCCTCTTCATCGCTAAAATTTTCCTCAGTCTCAACTGTCAGGATCTGCCCGAATTCTTCGAAGACAACATGGCAGTCTGGATGGGAAACTTTCACACTCTTCTCAAGATACAGGCGGTGTTGGACTCCTCAGGAGGCGATGATTTGACGGAAGAGGTTGGTATTGTGGAACAAATCAAGGCTCAAGTCTGTGATATTGTCGCTCTCTATGCTAGTAAGTATGATGAGGAGTTTGCCACCTATTTGCCCGAGTTCGTCACAGATGTGTGGCAGTTGTTATTGACAACGGGGAACCAGCCGAAATATGATCTGGTGAGATGTCAATTTATATTCTTGACTAATGAATGACGTTATCAAGTTATTTGCTATCGAAGGTAGTCTTATACCTGTCTCTGTCTTTCTTACAGTTGGTCGGAACTGCAATCCAGTTTTTGGCCTCTGTGGCCGAGCGTCCACAATACAAAGATTTATTTAGTAGTACGGAGACACTGCAGATGCTGTGTGAGAAGGTGGTCATACCAAACATGCACTTTAGAAGTAAGTTCAATAATTTTTTTGGTTATTTCAGTGAATACTTAGCAATTCATTTTTACATCGTATTTATTTTTTAAATGCTCGGTCATTTTTTGTTAGTCATTTAATCAAAATTCTTTCTGGGTGTGGTTTAGGTTGTATTATAGTACAACAGTAAAGGTTCATATTTACGGTATCGACATTACGTAATCATATTAATGATGTTTTTAGCGCTGATTAGCATTCTGAACTATTATCCTGATAAACAAACATAGGACAGTTTTTATGTTAGATATTCGGTAATGAAACCTACGTATTCTATTAGATTACGCATTGGGGACTTTACATTCTTATGTTATTCAATACCAGATTATTGATTATTCAACTGTAACTGTAATACATGTTCCCTGAATTTGTTGTGCCTATTTATATATACCTAAATTAAATCTAACAACAACTTCTCCTTCTTGCTCTTCATAGAAGCAGACCAGGAACTTTTTGAAGACAACCCGGAAGAGTATATTCGTCGTGACATTGAAGGCTCGAACTCGATGACTAGACGTAAGGCCGCGTGTGAGCTGGTCAAGGCCCTCTGTCGCTCATTCGAACAGGCTGTAGTCGGTAACTTCTCCCAGTATATTGGGCATTTGCTGGCGGAACACTCCACCTCTCCTGCCTCAGCTTGGCCTTCGAAGGATGCAGCCCTATTCCTGGTGACATCGTTGGCGGCTAAGGGGCAGACTGAGAAGGTTAAATATTATGTTTTTCTTTATTAATATTCCACAAATCTTGTTTAAAGCCGGAATTAAACAAGCATACAGTCAGATTGGAGCTCTCAATTTCTGTTTATATGATTTCATGTGATTTTCACATTGATTGGTAGATTTTTATATGATAGATATTTAGTTGGGGTCTTTTCTTATGAATACCTACCTAGATTCTCTGCATCTGTAATTTAACCTTAGCTGTCTGTTTAATAGAGAGAGTAAATAACTGTGTATGTTTATTGTGTTAGTACAGGATTTCATTCTCTGGATTATAGTTTGGATAGACAAATCTTTTTTATCCTTCTATTTTATAAAAAATGCAGCATTCTCATGGCTACGATGATTTTGTTAATACAAAATACACTGAAAAATAATATCTAGCTCATTGAAATCTCAGTCATTTGATAATTTATTTCGCTAAGATAGTTTAGCAGGGTTCCCACACCCCCTTGAGAACCATTGAATTTTGCAGTGCCCCTTGAAAAACCTTGAATTTTATCAAAATTCCATAATATTCATTGAATGCCCCTTGAATTTTACAGTATTTTGTAAAAAAAATATTGTCTATTTTAACAAGAGATCATATTAAATATTTTTGTTTGTAAACATTTATTTTTAAAATTGACTATGCTTTAATTATATAAATTGTATTTTTTTAAATATATCAAATGCGCTTAATTGCTATCATTTAAATGGACACATAAAAACGCATTGAATTTGAAATGGGTTAAAGCATCGGAACCCTAGTTAAGGTAAAAATAAGTCATCGGTGTCACAATTCACAAAGAAACGTATCAGCAAATTTCCTTTATACAAAGAATAATATTCAATTACTGTTTTTGTATTCTTCAGTTGGGAGTTACTCTCACGACCGATTTGGTTAACATATCTGATTTCTTTACAACACATGTTCTACCAGAGCTTCAAAATCCAAACAGTAAGTTGTTCATTTCACATATATTTCTTGCTAGTTTAATACTAATATCTACACCCGTATGTACAAAGCTCTGTGAATTTTTATTGGTACAACTCAAAGGTCTACGAAAATTTACAGAACTTTTATAAAAACGTTTTCTCGAAACAGGTTTGGTGAATATTTACTGAAGTTTGTGCGAATTTTAGTCTAACTTTGTCTGCACAACTTACCGCCCACCCAATTTGCATGCAGTTGCACGAATCTGTTATTTAATTGGTGCAAAATCGCATGAATGGTTGAATTTATTTAGTACAAATAGTGTGTTAAAGATTTATTATTCTTATAAAATAGAATTTAAAATACAATGACTTATGAAATAGTACGTACATAACTGTAAAACAATAGTCTAGACTACGGTTATCAAAGGACTCGGTTCGTGACTTCAATCCATCAACACAAAATGTTTTTCCGTTTCGACAGAAGATCAAATGCTGACGATTATGACACTGGATCTACGATTTTGTTCCCCAGAACAGAATTCAGCTTCTCCTCTTCCCACAGTCTTTTCAAAACTTCTTTCTTGTTCTCTTCTAACATTTTGCCTCGCACTTGCTTTACCTCCTTCAGCATATTTATTTGGGTTCATGACATTTAACTTTTATGTGTTAGGATTGACAGAACGACCAGGGAGTAGCTTCTCGAAGTTCACACATCGCAGCACGCAAGTTGCAAACTTACCACTATCGTACCATCATGATGAAAGTGTTTAACTGGAAACTCTGGTATGTAGCTTTTCCTATTGGTCGACAAAATATTTACCTTGTCTACTCTATAGTCTAAATTAAGGAAGCTCGTGAACATACACATATTCATATATAATGAGCGACTCGATCTTTTGTTATTTTGATTGTTTATATTTCGGCTTGTATAAATGTGCTTTAAAATTATTAAAATAGAACATATTATACGACATACATATATAGTTAGTATACGCTTTGATTGTTTTTAATTAATAATATGATTTTTTAGCATGTAATATATAGCTAGATAGCCTTAATTTTTAAGTTGATCTTAGAGTATTAGGCTATTTTGAAATAGATTAAACACCTTTTTAAAAGTTTATGGATGTATATAATATATATATGAGTATAAAATATATTAATGAGAAGGATTCTCAATAAATAAAAACTATTTTATGCATTGAGATTATCGATAAACAACTGAACGAATTTTATAAAAAAAAGGTCATCTCAGGCTATTTTAGAAATTAGCCTATATTTTATAATTAAATGTAACATCTTTTTAAAACTATATTTATAATGTTATAGTTCAAAAGAAAATAAAACATTATAAACTCATTAATTTTTTCACTTTTTGTTTAATAGACAGGAGGATTAACCCAAAATTAAAATATAAAAAGCACTAACGACTGCTTCGACCTACTCGTAAATAGTTACCAGCTTTGTACTATATTTTGAACACCATATGACGTATCTGCAACCTGCGATAGCTTCGAGAAACACTCTTTTGCCTGTAAAGAAGCGATTTTTTAGAGTGTTGTTATTTTTAGTCCACGCGTAAGTTACGCGAGTTTCGAGAAACGCGCCTCTGGTAAGAAAGAAATATATTAATATAATTTACTTCATCTGTAAATAAATATATAGGTAAAACTTTCTAGTTATATGCTACTCAAAAAATCTCTGAAATCTAAAAGAAATATATTAATATAATTTACTTCATCTGTAAATAAATATATAGGCAAAACTTTCTAGTTATATGCTACTCAAAAAATCTCTGAAATTTGTATTCCTGATATTTCTAATTATATAGGTAGTTTAAATATATAATATTAATATACATACGGAATATATTAGTTCAGATAATAAGTTATTAGTTGAGATATTTTACTTTTACGCTTTTTAAAGTTGTATGAAAGGTTGGTCTTTGTATTTTCACGGAGTTGCGCGAAAATTTTTCGCCTAGATCCGTGAAAATACTCTGAGGTCAAATATTCACTGAGTTTTGTGCATACGACGGTATATTTATATATTATTAATATTTTGAAATTATTTTTATATATCGTATTGTTCGACTATTTACTTGCTTCAGTTAGAACGCTGTCTATCACACTATAGAACTTAATTGATTTTATATTCGGCGTAAAATTGTCCCTCTAGTTGACGAACTACCGGTGATCAAAGCTGACTGTATCAAGTACCTCATGATATTTCGGGGTCTTTTCCCCCACGATATTCTTCGGTCTTCCTTCTCACTTCTAATCCCCTTTATCAATGCTAGAAGTCATGTGGTACACACTTATGCTGCGGCAGCAATTGATAAATTACTATTGGTCAGACATGGCGCTGAACCTGTGTGAGTTGAAATGTTCAATGTTTTCAGTGTGTAAGCTAGCAAGCCATACGACTGTGCTAACGTATACACAAAAGAATGTCGTCACTAACATGTTTTCATAAAACTATTCAAGGTACGTTTTTTTATTCTTCAGAATTACAAAAGATCACATTCAGGACCCAACGCTTCTCATCAATAATTTCTTTGCTGCGCTAGGTATTGCTGGATCAGAAGAAAATGAATACATTATGAAAGGTATTCTTTTCAGCTATTTGAACATCGCAACTATTAAATATATACATCGTTTCTCTATTTCTCAAATGAACTCCCGTGGGAAATGAAGACACCTGTCAGCTTTCGTACTTATTCTAATTGCATCTTTATTATTATTCTTTTGCAGCTCTAATGCGGTCGATATCCTGTCTTAGAGAACGTGCACTGCCTTCAATGAACGTTCTAGTGCCCCAGTTAACCACCAAATTAGAGATTGTCAGCAAGGTATTTATGTGGACTGGTAATCATTTTTCTATAGTATAAAATAACATCGTTTTTAAAAACCTCTTAGAGTATCGTGTAATAGTCAGATTACACAAATCTGACTATTGACTAATCCATTATTGTTTATACTAACCATGACGGTATACTATTCGTATGTTTTATTTAATATTTCATATCATATATAAAATGATAACACCAGCATAGCTCTGTTTTTTTTTCAACTTGAATTTTCGTCAGAATGGTTGTCATGCCATCCTGTTAAAAACAAAATATGTACACTGCTGTTATGAAAGAGTTTTTCTGCTTTCCCGTCAACAGAACCCCTCAAAACCCTACTTCAACCATTACCTCTTTGAGATCCTCTGCTTGAGTGTGAAGGTTGCTTGTCGCGAGGTCCCCTCCTCTGTCGTCCATTTTGAGAGTGCCTTCTTCCCTGTGTTCCAGTCTATTTTACAGAATGACGTAACAGGTCAGTTATCCACTACAATAAATTCATGTAAATCACTGCCTTGTTAGCTTCTTGATAATTTGATTTATTCTCCCCTTAAGAATTCCTCCCTTACGTCTTCCAAGTATTATCGGTACTGTTAGAACATCAATCTCCCTCCTCAAACCTTCCCGAGGCCTATCTGGGCCTTTTCCCACTTCTGCTCTCTCCTATCCTCTGGGAACGTCAGGCAAACATCCCCGCCCTCACGAGACTTCTAAGCACCTACGTAGAACAAGCGGTCAAGCACCTAATCGCCTCGGACAAACTTTCCTCCCTCCTCGGGATCTTCCAGAAGCTCTGTGCCTCTCGAGCCAACGACCATCACGGCTTCCTCTTGCTTGGAGCCCTTGTTGATCGCCTTCCGCGGGAAAACTTGGAACCATTTCTGCGTCAGATATTTCTCCTGTTGTTTCAAAGACTGCAGTCAGCGAAGACTGTCAAATTTATGAAAGGTGTGTACGACCCATAGATATATAATATGTTTATTGGAGGGAGACTGAACATCTAGTGAGAATCGTTGTAGTCGTTTCATTTCGACTATTATGTGTTCTTTAGTCGGTTCATGCTGACATACTTTCCGGATACTTTTATTAGTCTCATTGATAGTATACAAGCATAGTAAGAATTGAAATAATGCGATTAATACAATATTAAATACTATATGCGATATAATATAATTCCCGTTTCACAACAACCATGATAATAATATGATTTCGTGTTTGTCAGGACTGATTGTATTCTTCAGTCGGTTCATGCTGACATACGATCCGGATACTCTTATTAGTCTCATTGATGGTATACAAGCCAAGTAAGAATCCTATGTTAGCCAATTATAGTTGCTTATATGCTTATATGATTGTTTGATTATTTCTCAACTATACCTTTTAATCGAATCACTATTTAATACGCGCTTTTCATTAAACATAGTATTTTTTATTATATAAACTATTACATTGAATGCCTTCGTCGAAATCATTTTAATGGCTACGCAGATTCACACAATGATAGTGGTAGCTTTTGGTGAGGATATTATTTCCAATAAAAAATAAAAGAAATGCTTTAATGGATGTTGTGAGAGCAGACATGGAGTTGAATGATCATATAAGTATTCGTAGATTAGCATCTCTTCATGATACAGTATGATGTATGAGATGATTGAGGATTTGGAGTGCATGTCTGTAAGCAATCGTTTTGTGCCAAATAAATTATCTGATGCAAATAAAGGAAACCGGGTAGCACGCTGCAAAGAGATCCGCCCGAAGGCAACGAAAACACGTAACATACATAGAAGACTAATTCACACTGACGAAAAGTGGATTTACAGTTCAGCCATGGGTAATTCTAAGACCAGGACATCTGGGGTTTTTCCTGGTGGTGATATTCCTACAATTCCAAAAAGATCAACAGTTGATAAGAAGTTCATGATATTTGTTGCATGCAACTTTGATGGTTTGTTTTATTGTAAAGTGCTGAACAGAGGAACGACTGTTGATTCTAACAATACAGCGATTTCCTACAGGAGACATTCCATCCATTTGGTATTTATGCATTACGCTGTGAATGAAGAGCCATACTTCAACATGATAAGGCCCGGCCCCACGTATCAAATTATACCAAAACATTTCTAGCCAACAAAAATTGTATATTATTACGGCAACCACCATACTCTCCGGACACCAACATTCTCGACCGATTTGTCTTTGCCAAGCTCGAAAAGAGGGATCTCATCGAGTTTGTTGAAGGCAGTTTACCAAAATAAAAACACTCCCAAAATATTGTTGACAATCTTGGAAATTATGTTATATATTGATTGACTTTGTTATTATTACATCATATATTGACTTTGTTTTATATAGATAATGTTAATTAATTGTGTATAAAATAAAAAATACTATGTTTAATGAAAAGCGCGGGTTTTTTCAGATCAACCTATATAACCTTGATCCTTATTACATGAATTTAATGATAACACTAACAGCACGTAGACTTCTAAAACACTTGCATATTGGATTGTAGTGAATATTATTTTATACCATTAATTAATACTGATTCACTAAAAATGCACGTCAACTTAGCTTATCCTTTCAATTGTATCTTTTAATTTTTGATTGTTTTTATAGTTTTGTTGTATTTATAGTTTGGTGTTCTTATTGCTTCAGTAACTGCATCTACACTTCTATTATATTTGTGGTGTAACTCAGCTTTTGTTACGGTGTTTTCGTCGTTTATGAAGAATAGCGGCACGTATCTTGTATATTGAACTTTATTTTGTAGCTTGCCTGAATTTTATTCACTCCTCATAATTTATTAATCTCAAAATATAGCTCCAATAAATATATTATCAATTATTATTATATTATCTACCTGGAAAAATGTAATTACATAAATATAAATTTTGCAAGAATTTCCTGTATGTTATAATCATAGGCAGTAGCTATAAAGCAGTCACCTCCATGTTTAGCTATTTTAATTCCTGCAGTATAGTTTAATTTCGAGAGAAAAACTTGCCGTAATTAAAGTGATTTTGGTAATGCGAACATCACATACAGCCTGTTCTCAAGTGAATAACAATGCATTATAATCGGGGTTAGAAACGTAATTTTATATATTTTTTGGTAGTTTATTTACTGTTAATTCTTACAAGATATGTAAAGCTTAATTTTCACTGACTACTTATTTACGAAATTAACTAATAATTATTTAACCCTTCTACTTACCAGTAAAAATAATTACGTAAATGTATTTGATGGGACAAAAGTACCAGGTAAAGTAAACAATTTCTATAAAAAAACAATACATGATTTGGAATTTTCGAACATAGATTCTATGTCGTAGACATCTTATAAGTCGACTAACACTATTAATCTGCTGTAATGGTGATTTTAGCAATATATTAGGAAATCCAATGTTCCCTACATACGTAATATATATTTGTCAACATTTACTAAAATGTATAAAAATGTTAAATTTTAATATGTGATTATTCAATAACTAAATAATGAAAATAGATGATTACTCAAAAACTTTCACAATATAAAAGTCATATAACGACGAATTAGCCATTATCTAAAGATGTGGTACTTTTCTCGTATGAAATTCGTTCTTATAGGGTTAAACACGAATTAATTGTTAAAAATTCGCTAATATTATATTAACGGAGTAGATTTACACCCTTAGATCAAGTCTGTTACCATTTCAGCATGTTCGGCATGGTAGTGGAACGCGTGATACTTCCCAACCTTTCCAAGGTGGCAGAGGTTCGGGATCGTCGTACCTGCGCTCTGGGCTTAAGTCGTCTCGTTTCTGAGTCCAATGCTCTCATGCAGCAGAACACATATCTTGGCTTCTGGCCGCAGCTGCTCGAAAAATTGGTTGAAATGTTCGAACTTCCATTAGAGGATTCCTCAGCTACCGAAGAACACTTTATTGAAGTTGATGCTACTCCAGGTAAATATTGCAGGTTATGGATAATGTATAGTTAGTAGGACTGTGAGTTCAATTTCAATATATTTTTTGCTAATACTTACTTAATGCAATGTTTACTAACGAAAGAAACATTTGCGATGTGGAAATGAGATTGATTTTAATAAATTTGGTTAATTTCATTCTGTGAAAATTTTGCACACTAATTCAGAGCTGTGGTTGTAATCGCATGTTATTATTTGGTCAAAATTGCGATTCTGCAATTATTGATGAGGACCTACGATTATTTTTATATCAAGATAAAACAATTTATAACTGTTTTTTAATATTTTTAAATCAATTTAAATAATTTTTCACAGTTTCTTTTAGACTACTTATATTCACTGACTATATTATGTAAGATATGGATTCTATTTTATCCACAACATTTGGCTCTCCTAAAAAATAACAATATTACATATACTTAATGTTTGTAAATTATATCTTTTCAATTACATCTTCAATGATCTTGTTCCCATACAATTCAAAAGCATGTACATTTACATCTGGCCCACTATCCCGTTGACAATGTTTCTCAGAGTAGAATCAGGTGTGAAGGGTGAGCAATCTGCAAGCTTTATCCAAATTTTCTGAAGATCAGATGCAGCATCTCTTTTGATGAGCACCTCAGTAAGTTGACTCTGTGTTGCGGGTCAAGACTGTGAAATCTTGCATCGCACTGTTGTTCTCAGATGTTACAGGTGCAGATAAGGTCCAAATATTTCGCATGTCCTCGGTCATCCACTACCGGGAGTTGGACTACCAGTGCTCTTTAGAGACCTCAACAACGTTTTTTCAATGAAAAAATCACTCTAAGCCCGGCCCAACACTGATTGCTCTATGAAGCATGTTTTGCAAACCTGTACTCCATGGAAGAAATGTTTGTCTTGTTTTAGGTTTTCAATTCTGAGATCTGACCGCGAAATGATATGGTTCGTAGGTTTTCCAGGGTGAGAGAACCAATGTCACCCATTCCTTGAAATGTCCATTTACCTTTAATAGAGATGATTTTTGATCAACATTATCAGCAGCAAAGAGGACGGACATCTCCACCAAATCTACATCACTACATAGGACACAATCCATTTGTACACTTTATATGCATAGATATTTGGAAATATCTATAAATCATGCGCTCTCTGATATAAACAATGGTAAAAATGTGTTTATTTTGACGCCATATTGGATATTTAGCGCTAAATACTAGACTAACATAATTTTTATGACCTAAATGTATTCTTTGCCTCCGAAAACCTAGGAATAGATAGCATAAAGTTATAGATAGTTATAAAGTTATGCTGTAATTAAATTATTTATTTAGTTATTAAGTTTGGCGGCCATCTTGTACACCATTTTGGAAAAAAATTTTAGGGGTGCTACCTTGATAAATTTTATGTTATAAATCACATTTAGTATTAAAACCTACCAGAATCAGTTAAAAAACTTTTGTATCAATTTTTTGGAGGTTAGTCTGACTAAGACGTATAGAAGCCGACAGTTTTGGTTACAAAACTGAAAAGTTACAAAGAAGAATATTTCTAAATAACTGCTTTATTGTTCTGTGCACATATAAATTGCGGTGGCAATACTGCAACTTATTCTTTTAACAGTAGAATAATTTATAGTGTATGTATTTTCTAGGCTACCAAACAGCTTACTGTCAGCTAGTATTTGCTAGTCGTCAAACCCCTGATATCACCGCCAACTTTGCTGCACCGAAAATTTTCCTAGCTAAACAACTGCACCAATTATCCTCAGCCCAGCCAGGAAAGGTAACTGTTTTACACGAGACTTAATTATTCAGTTACAAAAATTAACTTATATTTCTTTCAGTAGCATAAAATGATGTTGTATTTTCATTATTTTATTATAATCCACTTCAGCTGCAGCCAATGCTGTCCGCTGGGTTAACACCACAAGTACTAAGCTATCTCCAGAAATACTTCACAGAGGCCGGCGTTGTCCTTGTCTAGATTGAATATCGTGTGTTTTTAGTTGATGATCTTTACGTATCTTTACTTACGTATGTTTACGTATGAACGTATATGTATAAATAGACTTGAATAATGTCATAAACTGTTAAAGTAGATCGTTTAATTGTTTTATTGACCATTACTAACCTTCTTTTCGAGTTTATTTGTTTAATATAAAAATGTATAAGTGATATAAATGTTACAATCAATGTTGTTTCTTGTCATTCCTTCACACGATTTATGATCTTTAAGCCAATTTTGAAGATTTAATTGTCTTTGACGATAGTTTCATATTTGTTTAGATCTTTTATTTAATTCCGTTTACTTATACGATTTCATTAAATTTTACATTGTTAGTCGACATAGCAAAGTTAAAACCCCAAAAAATAATGTTTGTACTTTCTGTATGATTCTTTGATCGTAATTCAACGAAATCAAGTGTAAATGTAGTAATGCATTGGATTGCAGCAAAATTTACGATTATATTAATTCATATAAAAACCCAATCTTACTTAGTTATAGCTGCTACCAAAATTAAATTCGCAAGAAGACAACAATGGATATATGCCCAATTATATTTATTTTATTCTACATAGTCAAAATACTCGTAAAAGTTTTTAAAAATATATAGTTTCTGGGTGCATTTTTAACAAAAATGTCTTGTTCGTGTACGTAGTGTTTTTAGACTAATTTTTTATGTCAAATTCAAATGCTACCATCCTATTAATTACGACTAATTGAAAGGAGAGTCACTTATACAGGCACAAGGTAAATTTAAATTATGGAATATAACACCTGATGACACTAATAATATGTGAAGAAAATAGAATGTATAAAAATATAAATTAATTATCCATAGTTCAAATTGCTTGATCACTGTTCATTCCCATCAAGAAGTTTTTCTTTGTTTGTTTGTTCATCTATAATTAAAAATATTTTTCATATATTTTGAAGTAAGTATAAATTATAATTAAAAAATTTGTTTACTTGCATAAAAATTGAATAATATTTAATTTTCAGTAAACTAGAGTTTTCCCTTTACATAATTTGAGGGAAGAAAGCTGTATAATTTTCTGGATGTTCGGTAAAAATTTGACTGGACTATGGTGTATCTTGATACAGGTGTTTTGCCAGATTAAACATGCAAACATTGCTATTGGACCTTTATAAAAGTAATTTCGTTTGAAACAATAGTTTGTTACAATAAATTGATTGCAGGGATGGTCCGGTGTGTCATTTAGGAATTGGTAGGATAAATGTGTCAATTGAATTTTTACACAACGTTCTGTACATTATAATTTTATGTATCTCAATTTATTTTTTAAATAATGAATACAATTTTTTGTGTCACTTAAAATGTGTAACAAAATCATAATTATATTATAATTTATTTCTACAAAAATTCATAATCCAAGGTAGGAATGCTAAGAAAAAATATTGATGTTTTTAAAGTCAGAGCCAAGACAGGTTCTACATTGATGTTGTCACTGCTCTGTTGAAATCATTGCCACTGAAGAATACCATTCTGCGAGACCTCCAAGTGCTACATCCAATTTGCAGACAAGATGCATGCATCTGAAACAATTCGCAGATTAGCTGTTGCTATCAAAATGTTTCCACAAAAATAAATTGACTCGGTGGTGGAGGAGAGACTTTACCAGAAGAGTGGAATTTGAGCCCTGTTGATGTTCAAGACAGAAATGAGAATGATGAATAAAGAAGAAGCAGTTTCAGAACAAAACTGGATTGTGAAAAGAGTGGCAGCTACTGGTCGCTTGTTTTTAGGATTAAATGGCTTACAAAATATCCCAACTTGGCAAACCTTATCAAGTTGTGTTAAACGCTGTCACTCCTTTAGTGAAAACAAACTTAATTGTTCTCACTCATGGCAGAACTCGATTAACCGATTATTAAACTCTTATTAATGCGGGTATATAGGAGTGTTTCCTCATTCATGAGGAGGCTTGACAGTGATAGACTTCTATGTGATGTCAGAAAAGCAAGAGAGAACTATGTAAAGCGGCCTTGTGGATGAAAGGAAAATGCAGAAGTTGAAAGAGCATCAGCCCCTAAACCAGAATCCACCATCATGAAACAACAGGCAGAACTCAATATGGCTATTCGTGCAGGTCTAAATGAAGCATCCATGCTTCGGAAAGGTCTCGTCATGTTAAATGAAGGCTTGGAGAACATGTTTTTTAAGAAAGTGTCAGCAGCGAATGCCATCGTGAAAGGAGTCTTTGCTGGTTGGGTGGGAAGCGCAGAATACTGATTTAAAAACTAGAATAAATAATTAAGTGTCTACCAGAAACTGATATAAACTGTATTTTGTGTTTTATATGTGTTTTAAAGCACAATTTTCTATGTTGTAAGTAACTGTTAAATGTAAACTTAATGTACTTTTAACCCTTTAAAGACGGACCAGGCCTAAGAGGCCCGGCAACCTTCAAAAAATGTAATAAAAATGAGTATACTTATTTTCTGAATTTCAAACTTCGTGAAAACTCCTAAATAGTGTTTACCTATACATTTATTATGCATTTTTGAATAAAAATATCAATTGGCTTACAAATTATTGACACCAAAAAATTAAATCCTGTTAAAGACGACAGTTAAATATCCTAATATAACTTTTCTATATTGGTTGATACTTTCATCCAATACTCGAATGGCTGCATATAGGAGTATAACAATGTATGTAAAGATATTATCCAGTGAATCTATTTTCAAATCTTTTAAACATCGCTGCCAACAATGCCTATATGTTCTATTTGTATCAATTCACCCTAACTTTACCAACAATGTGAGCCATCGAAGGAGAGTGTTTTTGATGAGATTGGCCAAGCAGTTTCTCCCCAACGAAGGTGAACGTGCTCCAGCACCCGTTCAACCAAGACAACACAATAGTCGCAAACGTTGCCAAGCTTGCCCAAAAGATCGAGACAGAAAGTCGGAGATGCGCTGTACCAGCTGTACGTACACTACCAATTTGCAACGAGCATGGTGGCCAGATATGTATGGGTTGTGCCCCATTGTAATTGTTATTCTCACTACGAAAACATTCTTTATTCATTTTATGCGTATAGGTATTACTTAATTTTTGCACTATATTTTGTTATAGTTTTGTATGAAATAATAAATTTGTTATTATTCTAAATATAAATGGACGTTTTTGCCGTATTTTGAAGTTTATAAATAAAATAATCCAACCGGGCCTATATATGAGACTCCCATCGTCTTTAACGGGTTGAGATGGAGAATGGCTATACTATAGTCACACAAAAAGACATGTTTCAGCGTGATTCATGATATTATCATAAGTGCATATATATAACGAAATGCACATATAATGAACTTTTTTTAAAGCCCCAATTGCTGTACACACAATATATTGTATTATCATATCTTATATCAGAATCTTATAATCAAAATCGGTGTTTTTAGAAAATGTAGTTTTATGTAAGTGACTAGTATAAGGGGTGGTTTTGAGGCCATTCAAGAAATGAAAACCATAATAAACGCACTAAATATATCTAGAACAGTAATTAATCAACTTTTTCAAAGTAAAAAAACTTTAATTTATTTTGTTAATTATACACTATTATGTATATATATTTGACAAAATTTGACAAACTGGCTGAAGTAGCGGACTATCCCTGTGATTGGTCAATTTCTGTTCGTGCACGTATATTTTAGTTATAGTCAAGACCTTAAATCCGGGTCCGTTTCCCATTTTATGAAAAAGCAAGAGACATACATTTTTAGAAAGGTTTTTATATGTAGTTTTCGAAAAACAATGCGGTCACTTTTTATTTCCGTGCAAACATTGATTAGTGACGTCATCAAAATATGGACGTCCAATCAGCATTTAGTTCACTATTATCATAAGAAGGAACCATTTTAGAGCATATAAATGTATTACAAACATATAAAAAGTCCCCTTGTGTGTCAGAAAATGACCTTAAATCATAATATTAGTCATTCTAATGATCTCTATGGCCCAAATTCCAATGTGGTGGATTATAAACCGAAACTAGATCATAACTTGTAAACAGATCCGTTTAGAGCATGTAAATATATTATGGACATATAGAAAACCACCCTTTATGCATCAGAAAATGACATTAAATCATATTTTAGGTCATTCTATTTCTCACTATACATACAATTAACCCTCAAACGGTTGACAATATATGGATATAGACCGGTTAGGTACGTAAATATAGGTATTACTAACTAATATAAATGTGTATCCAAAGTTTTCAAAAAAGTGTGAAATTGTCTTAATGTTTTTAAAACAAATTTCAAGCATCATCTATGTACGAAAATAACTCTGATCAAGTTAAAACGTTTTTTTAAAAGAAAATTATTCTATGTTTAAACATTATTAACTATTAACTAATAACTGAATCTTAGACGATCGACCATATAAATGATATATTATATAGTACATCAACAAATAAAAAATGTAGTATAAAAGAGTTAGGCATGTTAAAAGTCTTTTCGTGTTAATGATAATTATTCTAATTCGTCAATGTCTAATTTCCTGCAGCCACATAGCAGCATTGCACAGTCCGTTTTACAAAAGAAGACATGTCATCCAAGTCGTAGCGATCGCAGACAACGTGAACCTCTGCAAAACTTTCAAACTCTTTTTCCATTGAAAGCAAAATTGCTTCACTCAAATCATTGGCGTTCTTAACCTTCGGAGAAATCACAAATGATTGTAATCGTGCCATGCCATCAATGATTGCAACTTGTCGTGAAACATAATTTGTTGGTAGTGAAACTTCGTCTTCTGCTTTCCTGTGAATATCACATGACCATTTACGCCGAAGTAATGTATTCTCTTCCTTCAGAACCACTTATTTCCCCTTAATACTCATTTTTGATAATTTACACGTCTTGAATGTTTTTACATTACATTTTTTCAACACATCCCAATGACTTTTAGCTGCCGTTTTGATCCTCACGTCGAGATAACATTTGAAGGTTTCTGTACCTTTGTTCTCAAAATGTAAAACTACCAATCTCACTTGAGGTGATGCATTTATTTTGGTAAGTATGGTACAAAGCTGTCATTCTTGTTTTTTAAAAGGATTTATACCGGGTATATAGTCAAGACGCTTGCATACTTTACCATTGCAATGTGCTGAGCGTTGCTGTAGGTCAGAGAGAGCTTGTGATGTTTAGGTGTTGTTTTCAAGGTACTTTTTTCAACAACTAATGTAGACATCGCTTCGTTTTTCAGTCGCCGAAATTCGGGTTGATCAAGAAGAAGCGCAATCTTGCGTTCGGTTGCAAAGTGATTCCGATTAGACCACCGGATACTTTCATTTCGCGATTAACTTGCTCCAAGGCATGGTCACAACCGAGTCTGGTGAATGAAATGAAAGACTTATTAACGACCCACTTTCCGTTTAGAAAATTGGTCAACATTTTCCGGATGTTGGCTTTCTAGTTCGTGCATTGCTGATTCGTATACTGGAACCATTCTGGCATTGATACTTAAGTCTATTACCAGCAAAGAAGAATGGCGTAAATTCGTTCAGAACTTTCAGAGTTCTAACTGCGCGAATGTATGAGCATGATTTCACCATGTTTATGTATATCCAGCAGAAAACTCCATTCTCTAGTCCAAACTCTTCTTCCTCTAGATGGTTAAATATATTGGCTTCTTGAATCTGTTTTACTGCATTTTCAAAATCAACAAGATCACCACTTTGGAATAACGCCAAAAATATTCACATCACAGTGATTTGATCTGATATTTCTGTAGCGCAGAGCTATCAAAACCGCGACTATAGGGAAACATGTGCTTCTACTCCGCGGTTAACGTGATTACCTGCTAAAATTTGTCGGAGAGTCACACTTGAAAAAACTCCAGCATCTACAAATATTTCATCCAAGCCAGTGGAGTCAACGAAAGATCCACTAGTTCTCTGCATTGCAATGACAACGTGAAGATCTCCAATTCTTGCAATCCAGTTTTTGTTTAACCACAGTTTTAATTTCATAATCCTCCAATACAAATCCATATCTGCAGCAATCACAAGAGGGCTTTCATTTCCATTTAAGTATTTATTTATGTATGCCATCTCTTGAAGCATTGTCAAGATTGAAGAGACTTCGGTTGCTGACAAATTTATCAATGGTCGCACACATGTATTGATATATAATGTTTTTAGGACGCTCATGAAGAATACTGTTCTGCGCACGGTGTCGCTTCCTGGCTCGATTATATGATTTCCTGATGTATAGTGATCGATTTTCTGATTTATAAAGGGTGGTTTCCTATATGTCCATAATACATTTACATGCTCTAATCGGCTCTGTTTACAAGTTATGATCTAGTTTCGGTTTATAATCCGCCATATTGGAATTTGTGCCGTATAGAGATCATTAGAATGACTAATATTATGATTTAAGGTCATTTTCTGACACACAAGGGGGACTTTCTGTATGTTCGTAATACATTTATATGCTCTAAAATGGTTCCTTCTTATGATAATAGTGAACTAATTAAATGCTGATTGGACGTCCATATTTTGATGACGTCACCAATCAATGTTTGTGTACGGAAATAGAAAGTGACAAAATTGTTTTTCAAAAACTACATATAAAAACCTTTCGAAAAATGTATGTGTCTTGCTTCTTTCATAAAAATGTGAAACGGCGAACAATAGTGACCCTTTGGCTTCCATACTATTAGGTATGGTTATTTCAATTTAATTATTAAAATTCGGCAAACTATAATTCAACAAAATCTACTGTTACCTGAAGACATCTTGAGATCAAAACACGTCCGAGCATTGCACCTCTTGAAGCAGGCGTACTTTTCAAGATAGGCTGCTGCGATCAAGAGTACAGTAAGGATTATGACAACAGAGAGTAAATACCACCAGGTGTAATTCGGAACTGAAAAGACGAAATTGTAGTTTTCCGGATAAAAAATTGTCATTTTACAGTTTAAAATAAATTAATTAGCAATGAAAAGGAGAAGTTTTTACGTGTCAGAAATACAGACACCCCCATATATTAAAGACTTTTAGACCGAGCGTTTAACCCTGCTTTGACTAATATAGAAAAAATGTAAATTTATATTAATTGCAATCACAATAATTTTTAATGCAATTAATTTATATATTGTTATAAGTTGCTATAGATATTACTTAGTATAACTAACACTATAATTAGTTTTGATATTGTTTGTTAGGATGCCTGTATATAATTATACTATTTTTATGAATAAAACGTAAATAAACCTCAAACTGAGCTGCCTATTTGCTTCGGCTAACCAACTAGGCAATTTCCAGCTAAAAATCAAATGATTGCGTGATATTGATCTATACTTTCTATATTTTTTTCTCATATACATTCTGCGATTAATATATATATATATATATAAGTGAAGTTGAAAGAATTGTTTTAATTTTGTTGAATGTTCTTCAGAAAATAGCTCTTATATTTCATGATTTCAGAATTAGAATAATTTGTAGTTCAATGTTAACCCCATAAAGACTATATAGAGGCGGTCAAATTGACCCTCGCATTTTTAAGGAGCTCTAGCATGCATAGGAGTTGGTAGATTAGTCTGAAATTTTCAGTAATTGCGTAACTTTTGGAGGGCTTTCGAATGATGTATAAAAAAATTTTGAACCACCAATAATATTATTATTGATTATCGATTATCGATTTTTGACTCCATACTCAAAACAGCATTTCGAATAATTAAAATCGTGATTGTAATTTTCAAAGATATTATATTGATTTTAAATTTGTATCACACAATGATATTATGGTTACGTATTATAATCCTGAATTTATTTAGATTCAGATCACATTTACTCTATGATCAAGTTCTGAAACACTTTGATCTGGATCAAAACACAAAATCATGATTTTGGGGCACTGGAGTAAAATTTGTGTCCAAAATTGCATATGCCTTCTTAAATAGTACTATACATTGAATTCCAAATTTTCAACAACCTCAGATATTTATTACAGGTTTTATCAGCCATCAACATCAAATTTCAGAGTAATAGCGGCGATTGCATTTCGAAAGCGGCTTAAGCGACGCAGTACGGCGTAGTTAAATCAGTAATAGACACACGTAATTCAACAATACCAATTCAGAGATACAGTTTCAAAAACGGCAAAAATAAAATGTAAACTTTTTCTCACTAACTCTAAATTTTTTATAACTTATTTTATATATTTTTTAAATGCAATCTAATGAAGCAAGTAATTTGGTTATTTGAAACAGATGTACTGGAGATAATGCTTTTTATTATGAATCATTTAAAATCCTGCAAATTGTGTTGACGCATGCTTGAGGTTTTTGTGGTAACGCTATCTAGAGATATCTTTTCATTTGGATATTCTTGGTGGTCTTCAGCTATTTTGACTCACTCTTTTTTATATTTTTTATGATCAGATATCATGAAAGATAATATAACACAACTATATTTGGATCTGTTTTTCATAAAAAAATAATGTAAATTGCTTATTTATTTCAAAAGTTAAAATATAAAAATATATTTATACTACTTATTGATATTTTAAACAAGTATTGTACAATGTAGAATGTAAACATACCAATCGATAGATTGTATGACCAAGAAGTTAATGCAAAAAAAAATTTGGTTGCTTCTATAAAGAGTTAGGGGATGTGGATCAATTTGACCCCGCACCCCCCACCCCCCTTAGCCTTCTAGGGGTATAAAAACGCCTGGTCGTTCTAGGGTTAAAGCTGTCATATATAACTGAGTTGATCATTCTACATGGAAATACACAAGAACCGAATCTTCTAATGTGAAACTAACAAATTTGAAGAAACGAAATTATATTATTTTATGTTTGCAGTGAATTTTATTGAGAATTTTTACATTAGTGGAATCACTGGCTACACAATTTAACGTCTACACATTCTATTAATTAATGATTATTTATATGAAATTGAAACAACCAATAAGTTATTAGGGACCTTTTTTCAGACAAACTAACTTTCAAAATTTTAAAATATAATTTATGGAATATAAGGATATTTCAACTCAGATAGTAGATTTAATTATTTAGAAATTATATTATTTCCATATTAAAAAATCTCAATGGAAAATAAATTGACAAATGTTTTAAAATAATCAAGAATATTTTCAGTAGAACTGCAGTCGTAACTGAGTTTATACCATTTTTATTAGAATAGTGGTATATCAAATTATTTATTACACATAATGAAATAATACAGCTCATACCCCAAAACACTGTATCTATGATATAATGAAGATGGGTTCCATCAGTTTGGCAATGGGTACAATCAGTATACTTAATCGATATTACGATATAACTATTGTCTTTATATAGTTTGTATAATTACAACTTAAGAAGATAATGTGGTATAATCAATCGCCAAAAGGTTATAATTTGCTACATCTATTATATCAAATGCAACAGATAGTAAAGTTTAAGTCGAAAAATTGACAATTTCCGATAATTAAAAATGAAGTATAAAGTTTGTAAATGACAAATTATACTTTCGAGTAGATAATTTTCCTTGGCAAATAATTATAATGGAATGTTCAATATTGGCAAAATGTTAATTATAATGAAGTATATAGAGTCAAATTTTTTCGCTTTTAATCTATACAACAGATATTTAAAATTAAGTAATCAAAAAAATATTGCTTATAAAACTTTTATTAAAAATATAGGAATTTTAGATTTAGATTTCATTATGAAATCTTTTTTTATTTATTCCAATTCAATATAATACAAAATTTAATTTGATTTATTAACCACGCAATTAAACACAAAAATATTTAATGTTTTACTAGACTCATCCTAGCGTGATAATCGTAACAAATTTGTTAGTGAAAAAACAAGCATTTAGAATACCTTAGCGCAAGTCGAGATATCGTTCACCAATCATCAGATGAAGTATACAATATTGTCAAACATTTTGAAATGGATGTTGCTGGTATTTGAAGGGTTGTTTGGACCACAGAATGTTTTTTGTTTTCCCATATTAAAGAATAAGAATATTTATACAATATTATGTTACTTTTCAAGAAAATGCTTATTTCTTATAAAATAAAAAGTTTAATTAGATATAACTGATTTCTTTATATTAAAACATGAAATAAACTAATATGTCATATTATTTTATTCCGAGATACTTTTGAATAATGGTATTAGACCCACTTTAGAGAAAATACACTCAAAATTGAGTCTAATTAATACCAATATTGAAAAGCAAATGGAAATACAATATTAAGATAGATGTGTTCATTTTTTCTTTTAATATGAAAATATCAATTATATGTTCATAGTCATTTTCAACAAAGCTTTTAAAACCTAATTTACCTTTTATTTTATAAGAAATAGGCATTTTCTTGTAAATAACCTAATATTGCATAAATACTATAGCTCTTATTCTTTAATATGGGGAAACAAAAAGATATCTGTAATTGTCCAAACCAACCCTTACAATTCGGCAGACGTCCATTTCAGGGTGCTAGCTGTGAGACTAATATCTATTGCATTAATTTCTCGTATATAATCGAAATGGAATCATTCTATTTATGACATCGTGATCTTATTATTAAAATAAAAATATAAATTCGTTATATGAAATGCTTATTTGCGAGTAGTAGAATATGTATATATATTTAAATCTTACCTACAGCTGCCATAATTCCAATCAGAGAATCATTTTTTCTATGGTAATTGTCATTAGAGTCCACACTCGACATTTCTTTTTAATTCTTATTCAAAAGTAGGTATACCTCAAACAGTTCCCTAAATTCAAATAAGTTCAACTTTTTGCCGAAATTAATTCACAATTAGGAGCAAATAAAGGCTGATATATTCGTTAGAGTACAATCGTTATTTTACTATTTGTATTCACTGAATTGAAATACTTGTGCGTTAGGAGCAATACTGATAAGTTAAAATTAATGAGGGAGCAACATTGGATTGTGTAGGAAAATGTTGCGAACTAACAGCTGTTGTTCCATGGTTGGTCCAATAGAATCCCTGCAATAATGTGAAATTTAATAATTATTGTGTTTCATAAGTGTCCTCAAATTATTTAAGAGGGTAAGCATGGCGCATAGAATGTCAACGGAAATAAGTATGGTTCCAACGTCAGTCACACATATTATTGTATTTGTTAAACAAAGTTAATCTTACGACTCGTATTGATTAATCATGCAGTGGGTATGCTACCCTCAGTGGTATAAAGCTAACCACAATTAATTTTCTAATGTCATTTATTGTTTCAAATGTGACTTGTTCAAATATTTTGAATTTAGATTTCAATTTTAATATTGATTAATACAACCGAGATTATACAATCTTAGACCCTACACCTAATGATCTTCCTCACTACAAATAATGATCTTCCTTACTACAGCTACTAATATTCCTTTTATGATCTTCCTCCCACTGTCAATATTTTTGGCGACTACAAAATTTTTGTTTAGCGAGAAAATTTCCACAAACCGCCACATCAAAGATCTTTTTCTTTAGTCTTCAAGCTAAAAATGGGTTATCTTGCGAAATAAAGGATGGGACAAAGTATAAGATAAAAATAATCATTTGAAGTCTACTCCAATTCTTTAAACAGGCAAACTGTATTTCCTAACTATTTGTCTATCCCATCCACCAATTTATACAAAAATCGTCAACTTCAATTTTGGAATTAACTCGACATAGTTGTAAAAAGTATCAGTAGTATGAGAGGAATATATTCAAACCACCCTATCTGGCTTCTGATTGGTCGAGAGGATCACGTGACCCCCCTCACTCCCCCTCCCCCCCATCCCCCCTCACCCCCCTCCCTC
>JAUZNC010018304.1:0-26106 GCA_034780395.1 Vannuccia rotundouncinata
AGACTAAACAAGAAAAGGCCAAACACGACAAGACTAAACAAGAAAAGGCCAAACACGACAAGACTAAACAAGAAAAGACTAAACAAGAAAAGACTAAACAAGAAAAGACTAAACAAGAAAAGGCCAAACACGACAAGACTAAACAAGAAAAGGCCCAACAAGAAAAGGCCCAACAAGAAAAGACTAAACAAGAAAAGGCCCAACACGACAAGACTAAACAAGAAAAGACTAAACAAGAAAAGGCCAAACACGACAAGACTAAACAAGAAAGGCCCAACAAGAAAAGACTAAACAAGAAAAGGCCAAACACGACAAGACTAAACAAGAAAAGGCCAAACACGACAAGACTAAACAAGAAAAGGACCAACACGACAAGACTAATCAAGAAAAAGCCAAACACGACAAGACTAAACAAGAAAAAGCCAAACACGAGTACCCCGACTCAGCATCTGAGTCCCCCACTTAGGCAAGCTACATTTGTTACGTACTTAAACGCTGAGTCCCCCGTAAAAAAGTCTTTCATATTCTAATCAATTATAAATGATTAATATAATTGCACCTTTGAAACAAATTGGAATAGAGCACAGAGTAAATAAAAATAAATATCAATCTAAGCCATTTGTTACCACAATTATTCAATCCGTAATATGCATTCCATTTAAACAGAAATTAAGGACACAATAATAATCCTGTTTATACTCAAGCCAAATTATAAAAAAAATTATTATTAAATATTTAAATATTTTCATTGAATAACTTTATACTCAATTATTTATAACAATGATTTCATAAAAATAAATTCAAAATTATGTTTGATACATAGATCTGCAGTTACCAAATGTCAACAATCAGAAATTTTTCAGTTAGGACATTTTCTAAACATTTTTCTAAATTGGTCGGATTAATTAATAAATCTGAAGAAAATAATAATTTCTAACTAGTCGCCAACATATGTAATCTCATTAAACTAAAGTTAGACTGTGACAATGTTGATAAAGTTAAAGTCCTAAATAGTCAAAAATGTCTACTAATATTGAGAAATTAGTTCACATTTCTTACAACATAAGCATCAAAACAAGTTGGGTTAACCAATTAACCTATTGGGTTATATGTGGATCATAGTTTGGGTCATATTTTTGAATTTTTGTTTTAAAGCTTTTTGATGTATGATTGGCCTTATAAAAAATTTTCTTGTGGGTGTCATAGATTCATCTGCCAGAAAGAAATGTCTGTAACTGTGACACATGCTCCTTTGTTTTATATAAAAGTTATTTAAGACATTTTAAATAAATTACATCTTCAAAATGTATTTATTTTTAGGGAATAAAATTTTTGATCTACCCTATACTGTATATTACTTTTACAACCTCTTTTATTTATAATAGCTCTATTTCAAACTGTGATAATTTTAGATCACCTTGACGATTTGCCAACAGAAAAGGGGAGTAGACTAGTGGGCTTTCTAACATTATTTACTTCTCCAAGCAGAACAAATTTTTGGATATCTAAAATATGAAATTGTTCATTATATTTAAAAAAAATTAATTATTTAATCTAATTATAATTTAATAGTCGTTTTTTCAAATTTTATCAATTATTAATAATCCCGTAATAATATTTCAGGTTTTCTACTAAAAATTTCCTGTACAATCCTTTAATTGATCTAATTCTAATTATCAATATGAAATGCGAATTCAGAACATATAACCTTCACATTTTGATATCATATTTGCAGGCTACTTGCTTACAATTTCCCATATTTTCAATAGACAATTACGAACATAATTATTGGCTTATTATAGGCATTATCGAAAAATCGTTATTGTTACATTCCTAATCTTTGTACATTGATGTATAACACAATTATAGTGTCTCTACATTATAGCTTACGACCATACTACATTTCGAATTTAAAGCAAGATTGTTTTATATTACAAATGTTATATTCGCTTATATAAAATATTAAGTAGAAAAAAGTCATTATTTTAACAATATTGTTGATTTAAAATAAATCAACAAAAGCAAGTATTTAAAAATTGTATTTTTTATGAACGATTCGTTGTCAAAAGTGAATATTAGAAAGATAACGAATAAAATATAGTTCATAAATTTCCATACTGGTTCAATTTTTAAAATAAATTTGAGAGTAAATTATTATTTAGTATAATTAGTTTTAACTGGTTGAGAATTAATAACAAATAGTTTTGAAAATATTAAAACCAAGGACAACCAACATCACGACTTATCAAAATTATTTATAAAGGTGAAAAGTTACAGAAATATTAGTGTTCTTTTCAAATGAAACTAAACATTTGTGATATCATAAATACATTTTTTAAATATAAAAAACAAATGACCATTAGTTAGGCAGCAATTTAAAATTTATGTTTTTAATGGACCCCACCTATCTTGATCGATTATGGTGTACGGTAATGAAATGAGTTTGAAACCTGTCTTTATATTATTTTGAAATCCTAAATAATGATTTCATTTTTCTATAAAATAATTGCAAACGGAGTTAACGATTTAGTTTGGATTTTACATTTTACATTTTAGATACATTTTACAAAAAATAATAAACACATATTATAGAAAGCATTTTTTGCTCTAATTTCAAACATATTATTGAAAATGTAGAAGAAAGAAATATTTAAAATATAGTTTTGTATGTTGCATTAAATCTATTTATAGTCATTATTATGAGATAAAAAAGAATTAAGAATTTATAAGAAAAAAAGACGAAATATACTTATTAACAGGTATATCAATACGAATGAAACAAAATTAAATATAATAAATATAAATTTAAATAGTATACAGGTAAAAAATCAAGTGTATCTCTCTTAAATATAATTATATAAGTAAATATTTGTTTTGCTTTACCGTTACTATTTCTAAGATTGTTGCGGTTGTATTTTGAGATCGTGAAGTAATGGAACAATTTAAAATAAAAGGAATTGAAATAACAGTTAAGGTAAACCTTTTATAATTTCCAAGAATCCAATTTTTAATTTTTAGTAAGTAAATAAACATGTTTTCAATTCTTCAATTTTTAGGATGCTCTTCATTTAACCGACTTATTTTATTATACCACAAAATAAAGATTTCCTTTTTGGTTTTGAGGAAATTACTGTCTCGGGCATAGGACTTGCGGGTTCAGGTGTAGTTTCCTTCTCTGAATCTGTTATTTCCTCCTCCACCTTGTTATTGCCTCCACCACCTCCACTTTCGGGTTCTGTATTTTTCTTCTTTAAATCGATTATTGCCTCCTCCACCTTGATATTGGCCACTAGCTTAACCCTTGGAGCCCAATCAATGGGCATTTCCTTCAAGTCATGAAACATAGATTGGTGTTGTTTTGACTTGGACAAAAGGGTTTTCTTTTCTGAATTCATTTTTAAAGAATAAACTCAATGTTGAAAGTTGTTAGCACTAAAATTATAAACAACTGGCACAAGATGAATTGGCGAATTTTGTATTAATTTTAGAATCCAAGCTATGGTGTATTTGATATTTTGTCGAAAGAGTTTAACTTTAAGTATGTGCAATTATAAATTATTGAGATAATTGCACGTTAGAAACGAATTGGAATAGAGCACGGAGTTAATGCAAATAAATAGTAATCTAATCTTCTTGTTACCACAATTATTCAATCCGTAATATGCATTCCATTTGAACAGAAATTAAGGACACAACAATAATCTTGTTAATGCTCACAAGCCAAAGTAAAAAAAATATTATTAAAGATTTTTAATACTATACAAAGTACAGTTGAACGCTCATGTTAAATTAAACCTTCTCTTTATACCTTAAAAAACACGATTGAGGACGCACGTTAATTAAACACAATTTTTACATGTGTGGATTCGTTCTTGATCGTTTAAGGCAAATTAAAATAGATCAAAAAATCTTATACTTTATTATTCATAAAAATAAATGAGCAATTTTGATTGAGATTATACATAAATCTACAGTTACCTAATATCAACAATCAGGAGTAATCTCATTAAAATAATGATAGACTCACTGTGAATTCGGATCAGTGATGATGTAGATAAGGTAAAGTTCTAAATAATCTATAACGTAAACTAATATTGAAAAATTAACTGACGTTTCTTACAACATATTAAGTATCAACACAAGATCATAACCAATCGTGTTTATTCATATTTTTGAATTTTTGTTGTAAAGTTTTTTGATGTTGGATCGGCCTTCAAAATTTCTGGTTGGTACTAAATATCAAATACTTCGCCCATTGAGCGATTGGGTTCACTGAGCCAAGATTCAAAGCCGTAGTTCATGATGGAGATACAGATAAACATACTATAATACTATAAATTTATCGTTAAATAATAATATTAAATTTGACGGTCTAAATGTGATTCCTGCATTTTAGAAAAAAGGGAATAAATATTTTTGTTGGTTGAATAAAAATGGTCTGTGGGGAAAGTGAACTGAATCGATAAGGAGGCCAAGTAAAAAAAGAGGAAGTACGAGTCTTAAAAGGGTGGAATCAGAAAGAATGAAATTTCTTTAGATTGTCGATATTTAGAATAACGATATTTATATCATAACTATATTATTATATCAATTTTCATCATAGATATTGTATAAAGTTGAGGAAGAAAAAATTTGATAAATTACCTAGGTTAAGTTCTATAAATTTAAAGAAATTATATAATAGTATATTACGTACCGCGATTAGCAGGAGAGAAAATTCGAGAAGAAAAATTACACCCGAGGCCACATACCGAGGGTGCTAATTGTACTTCGAGGATTTTCCCCTCGCTAATCAAGGTATGTCAATGTCTTTATTTTTTATTTATATTCCCGTGGGAACAAAAATGTTACTTGCCTAGGTTGTATAAAAGGAAAATTCTTAATATTTTTATGCTAATATTAATATTATTATTCAAATTTGGAATCAAAATTTAATTGTTGATTTCAGCTAAAATTAATATTTTTTTTCAAATTTGGAATCAATATTTAATTCATCATTTCAGGTAAACTTAATATTTTTTTTTCAAATTTGGAATCAATATTTAATTCATAATTTCAGGTAAACTTAATATTATTATTGAAATTTGGAATCAATATTTGAGAATTAGTGTTTAACATTGTATATATGCGGTAGATAAAAAGTTTTTATCTCGCGCAATTTTTTAAAATTGAATTCGAATAATTTGCGGGTGATAAAAGTAAATTTGAGGGAAGATAAAAACTTTTTATCTCCCTATAGGGACATATAAAACAAAAATAAAAAATTGTAATCCTGTATAACTTTGTATTTTATTATCTGAATCATTAATTTATTTTTAAAATATTATTATTTATATCGTTTAAATTTGTTTTATAAGTCTGTCTATTACACTCATTGACTTAAATATTATTTTTCTAGACCGGAAAACTGATCAAAAACGTCCAGAGCGCTATTAGTATACGGTATTAGTTTCGTTTTAAAGAGGGTTTTCAATCAATATTAATCGATTAATTTATAAATTTCATTAATTTTAGAGTTAATGTTGACTTAATTCATTGCTCACTTTAATTTATATTCTCACTTGGCCTTCAGCCGCGTGAGGAAAAAACATTGCGTGAGCAAAAACTAGTCAATTCTCGTGGCATAATATACTATTCCGCCCATCAATTTGGCATTAATTATTGATATAGATATATTCCTCCGCGGTCGTTTATTACTATTAAATATTGGTCAGTTTGCCGGTCTAGATAATTAATATATTAGTCATTGATTACAGTATAACAACCATAGAATAATTTGAGTAACAACCATGTATAATTATTCTATGATAACAACAACTAAAAGTATAAAGTATAGATATATAATGTCTAGATGTCTATATATAGTCGATATATCCTGTAATGTCTGCCTTATTTGTGTATTGTTTCTCTTGATAAGGGTGGTTAATTTGCACAAAAAACACTGAACTTACATACATACTAATAAATAATTATTACCTGAGAAAAACTTTATTTGTCGTTATTTTTTATAATAATTTATCTTGATTCGTGACCAACCATTCTTTATGTAATTAATTTATTTCAAATATGATCCAAACATCCTTTCTTAATTAAAAAATATTATATTAAGGATTCTTACTTTTCCAAAAGATATGTTGTTATTAATGTACTAATTCGAAAATTAAAAAAAATTATTAATACTTTGATTAAATACATACAAAATTACAAAAACTAAGTATTTACTATTTATTGATTTGCTATACATATTCATTAAATAACATTAATTGATCAATAAAAATATTACTTAAATGCAGTGTATAGAAAGACAAATAACGGTTTTGATGATAATATGCCTACAGATAGTCTTTATATTAGTTTTTTAATCAATTTTTAATATTTTAAAATTATACATCTTCAGAAAAATAAATGTGAATCTATACTTGGTACATATGATTACGTTTTATTTAATTAGTTAAAAAGACAGTATATTAAAAAAGATCGAACTGATTCTTTTCATAAATTATTTCAAAATGGGTTCTAGCAACTCAACTCAAGTTCTAGAAATGATTGATGCAAGCGACATCGTTTCATTTTTCAGAAATTCGGAAGAAAGTTTAAATACAAGGTCCAATCTCACTGTAAGAAATGAAAATTCTTTAATGCACTGTCAGTCGATCGCTACTCTGAATTCTATTATTGCGGATATAGCCAGTAAGAGTGAAAGTAGAAATGACCAAATTAAAAAATGGTTACAAACAACTTCCATAGAGAGAAGCACATGTTCGACAAATTTGACAAATAAGGTTCAAAGGAAAAACTTGTTAGAATTTAATTTAAAATCACATGACTCAACGGCAAGCCTGCCAAAAGAGAGTGCATTCAACAGCATTAATAATGATAAAAAACAGTGGTGTTCCTTAAATGAATTGTCTGATTTTATAAAATATGAAGCACTGCCAACAGCCGATGGAGATATTCGAAGTGAACTTATTAGAAAAACGTCTCATACTCTAATCAACGAACAAGGTGATTCATCAGGCATGAACACAACTTATCCACATATTGATAAAGGTACTTCAACAAACAACGAACAAATATTCAAAGTTCTACTTTCAAATTTAATGAAAGATGCGTTTCAGCTTTGGGAAAACAAAAAAAATCCAGCTAACGATTCTGCGAAGTCCTTAAATGATATTGAAAAGAAATCCCTTTCGCGATTACTGGTTAATTTTGCATTTTTACTGGGCAGTAAGGAGAATGTTGAAAATCAGACAGTTTACGAAACTTATGGTGTTCAATGTGATTCGGTATTTCCCAATAGTGAACAGTTTTGTAAAAACACGGCCGAAAGTTCCTCCCATTTAGAATATAAAAAAGAATTAGTCGACAGGGAAACGTTTATGTCAGAGAGTGAAATTAATAAATTAATTTCTGAACCATCCAAAAATTTTACAACAATTAAAAAGCCTAAAATAAATGCTAATATGCAACCATTACCAAGGAAACCAGCTGTAATGAAGAAAAAGAGCACTGTAACGATGAATAATAACTCGAACAGTCTGACTAATAATTATACCAACGAGACTATAGAAAATAACGACACAGTCAAAGTTAGTTACAGCTTTTTCACTTATTTTGCATCAGCAGAAACTGACGAAGCAATCCTTCCCTTTAGAAGACATGCCCTTGCCAATAAGTACCGAAACCCAATTATCAATTCCAGCAAGAGAGTCAAAGATGCCTTTTTCGATCGGAGAGTCAAGTGTGTTGAAAGAGATTCTGGTTGTACAGTTCAAATTTGTCTTCTCGACAAAAAGTGTGTTCGCGGTCTACCGCGTCGACGAGTTGTTTTAACCGGAGCGAATTATGACAAAATCGGACGAGCACTCACTTGTCTGGAGCAAAGGTTACCAGAAGTCACAGCTGCCGCAGTATTTCCCAACCCCTTGCCGAACCAATGCCACTGGCCGGGTCGAGACAATTTCTTGATTAGAAAGTTTCGACCCCCAACTATATTTAAAAAGAAGTGTATTTCAAACTCTGGAGGACTTAAGAACTGGGAAAAACGAATATTGCCTCATCGCGTTTTTCCAGCAGAAACTTTTCACAACGATGTGAATGTTTGTGAAGAGTCTAAATCGATTATCCGACAGCCTGTTTCCTTTAAAGGTGACATTATGAGTTCGGAAAATGAGTTAACTGACGAACCAAATGAACCAAACGAACCAAACGAACCAAACGAACCAAACGAACCAAATGAACCAAACGAACCCAACGAACCCAACGAACCCAACGAACCAATCGATTTACAACGCTCGAGTTCTGATTTGGCTGATTGCAGTCAGAGTGACAATTGTGCTAAATACAATTGTAACGACAACAACAATCAAAGGAGCCTTAATATTCTGTTTCCTCAAAATAAAAATAATAACCATGGCGCAAATAAGAAACCTACCACCAAACACTGCAAAAGCAATGACATTAATGAGGTTTCAGTGGGTCGAGAAGAACTAGAGGCTGAATCTTGTGAGTCGACATTGTATCAATGCACAACAACATTTAGTCAAGAGGATGTGACCACTGAAAGTTCGCCAACAATCAGTTGGACATCAGATGGAGATTTAACAAGGAAAACATCCTATTCATCTTTTTGCATGGAGGAAACTGACACCAGCTCACTGTCACAAGGAAGTTATTATCACAAGAAACTGTTGAGCTTCCCGAAAACAAAAAAATCGGATCTTCTTATTGCACCCGATTCCAATAAAAAAACAATCCAGTCTGTATTGGCATATTTCGAAGATATATGGAAGTGTAAAATTCTTTCAATACGCGAAACTTACCGTTTTGGGGAGCAGTTTACTGACATGAAAGTCGCTTATAATGATGTACAGGATGTTGTCAAGTTCTGTCTATATTTGGGATTTCGATTTAAACGTTTAATTACTGAGTAGTTTGTGCTTGTCATCATCTTTATCAAAACTGTACTTTATATTACATTACTAAATTTTCTATATCATCATGTAGAATTGATGGTGTTTACTACTTTATAACTATGCCATTACTATGTTGTTATTTTCTGTTTATGTATATCTAAAAATAAAGAAATATAACAGTAAACATTTAAAATAAAATATACTTATTTATCTATTGTAACTGACGCGCCCTCAAAAGGTATTCTTTGTTGCCCGAAAATATGAATAGTAACGCTATACTGTAAAGAATATGTTTCTGAGTGTGACCATAAATATAAAAAACAAAAATGCAAAATAATCTATTTAAACTAGTTCAAAATGGTTCAAATTAAAATAACAAACCAATTCATCAAATATACAAATAATACCATTTGACCACTGACATTAATGTCATAAAAGGATTACGAATTAGAGTTTACTAAGCTCGGTTCGTCGGAGGACAGAAGATAAGGTCTTCTGACAAACATTTTTGGGAACTATAAGAATTATAAAAGCGTGCATTGCTATCTTAATTACGATTCGATTAAAAAAGATTAAAAAAGAAGTCAATAAATTTTCATCGATAGTAAGAACTGGCTACTACAAAGATATTTCATTATAATAATACAAGCAGACTAAAGTTTAACTGTTTCTACATATTGGGGAACTTCAAGCCGAATTGTGATATCTTGGTTGCCAATATGTGGATGCGGGACCTGGCTTATCGACAGTTAGCCAAATTTTCAAAGTGTTGCTGTATTATCATATCATTTCTAGAATCGATAAGGGTTACAATTACTCGAAATACCTTTTGTATCGTAGAGGGTGCGAATGCGGATGTGCGAATGGAGCCAGCGCGTGAAATCTAATCTCGGTCAAATAAAAGGGTGTCTAACAACAATAACAAAATTAAATAATCTAATATAAGGTCGCTTAGTGAAATTATCATTGCATGTCTGACAAAAGCACCCAATTTTGTATGAAGATTTATGAGCATGAAGAACAAAAAAATTTCATGCTCCAAAAAAATTGACTTTTGGATCAAGACAAAATGACGGCCTATTTGGCGGTTTATATGAAAAAAATCGTATATTTTACATTTAAAAGTATAGTGCCCAAGATATTAAAACATAAAACCATGCAGAATGACTATTATAAACCGGTGAAGAATTGCCACAACCACAAGATCGCTGTTTGTAGGAAGAAATGGAAGATCGTCTCTCTCAATGATCTCGGTAATGATCCAATGATCCCTAATACCATAAGTTGGATTAGAGAGTTTGTCGGGCAGGCGTAAGACCGCCGAATGGAAAAAATGAGGATATTTAGTGGATAATTTTAAAACAAGTACATTACAAGATATAGCCTACTTTTATTGATATTTTCCAGTTAATTATATTGTTAGATCATGTTAGGATGTTTCAAAATTAATAACAGTGAAATGGACTTCAATGTTGATATCAGTTGTGATTTGACAGATGCAGCAAATGGAATCTTGACACATCCGGAGATAATAAGTGAAGCCGATATAGAAGAGATGTCAATGAAAAATGTTCCGAAAAATGCTCAACTAAAACGTCTATGGGCTTTGATGCGTTTTGCCGATTGGCGACTTAAATGAAATTCAGCAGTTATACTGAACGAAGAGAAATCGTTGATAGAAGTGGACATGTGAAGCGAAGATGATAAAATTTTGTCTGATTTGGAAAACATTTGTTAATGTAATTGTTTTGTTATTTGATGAAATAATGTACAGGCTTTTAAAAAATAATATAAGGTTAAAAAAAATAATGTACTGATAATCAAATTATTACTAGGTAAAATTTCAAAGATAATGTCCTAAATATCAATAAAAGTAGGCTATTGAATTATATTTACATATAATAAAATGAATTAAGTAAAATTGCGCATGGCCCATAATCTCGTGTTCCCATGAACGTTTCCCTTACTACGAGCGGTAATATCATAATCAGTCAATAACTTATAGTTAATAAGTCTGAAGATGCAGAAAATGCATCATTTTAATATATTTGACTGATGCAGATATTATAGAAAGTTATAATTATTTTACTGATATTATGCGAGAGAGTGCAGCGATAGAGTTTCAATCATATACATATTTATATATCTATACGTTATTAATTCAGTAATTTCCCGAAACAAATTGTGAATGAATATATTTTGTGATCTGTATATGGAATTTTAGAATATTCTGTAATCATATTTTTCAAATTTATTTATTAAAGAAATTGATAATCCAAAAATTACTATTTACACGAAATTGGTAAAGTTGAACTTTTTGATACGAGAAGAATTTTCCGAGTATAATAATGTACTTTACCAATTCGTTTATGTAATTTTTCTCTCCATGGTACATAATAAAGTCCATGTAATGTACCAATGAAAAAAAATTATATAATATAGTATAAATAAATGGCATATAAATGTATACATTTTATAGATATTGATATAGATATTGCCTTTGGTTATTAGTTTGTTAGTTTTCGACCGGTTTTAATGATTTTTGAACCAAAAAATGCGCAATTTTAACAAAGTTATTATAAAAAGAATTAATACATAAAGTTTTGTCGATTACACATAAAGTAGTTCATTGCATATAAAGCGCTTCTTTAAAGACGAGTCCATAACGTATAAAGTCCACTTTATGTACCATGGAGAAAATAATTGTTTTATTTATATTTAATTACTAATGAAACTTCATATTGCCCACAACATAATAAAGAGATACTTTGAAATCTGTATAGATCTTCTCTTGATTATGTTATGCATTTTTTATTTTACTCTATGGAATATTTTTTTCAATATTTTTCCAAATTAGCTCATATCTATACCATATTCATTATATTAAATTAAAATATGTTACAAAGGTTAGAGCATCAATTTGTATTGATTTTCTCTCTCTTACCACAAATTTGTTATTATATATATACATATTGTTACTAAATATAATTTCTTTTGAAACTATAAATGTTTAAGGTAGTTTTAAATAATATCTATGGTTCATATTGATAAATATTAACAATTTAACGATTATTATGAAGTTTTGTGAAGACTTGAACATATAACGAAATATATTTATTTTTAAAAGCTGCAAGTTTTTCCTTGCATTTATATAAATGAACTCCCGTTGTAATTCTTATTCTAAAAGAAAAACACCAATCACTTTTGAAACTTTCAATGTGGCTTTTGAAGAAAACTAATCAGCCATGTTATTCTCAAATGGTGTTAAGCGGGTCAAATCACAACATTCAGTTAAGCAAAATAATTCTGATTTGGTAAGAACTTTTGAAGACGAATGGATAAATAGTACTAATAGTAGTAATCGTAATAATGTGACTTATTCTAAAACTGAAAAATTACCTTTCTCAGTAAAACAAAGATGTTATAAAGGAGCTAATTACTTGTATTCAAATAAAGATCCACACAAAAATATTCAAGGAAAAAATGGAACCTTGCAAAGTGTTCAAGAAAGACATCTACAACGAACTGGGAATAAAAACGTCAACAATAATGCAAAATCAAACTACAAATGTTTATTAAAATATACAGTTCCTACGACGTCAGTTCCTTGTAAAATGGAATGTGATAATAATTCTCTTGATAAACCAATAAAAAAACAAAGTTGCAAAAGTTTACTATCATATCAATCAAAAAAAGTGAATAATGATTACATAAAAGATTTTAAATGTAGAAATGTCAATATTTTAAACAAAAAATCTCTAATACCAAATTTAGAAAAAAATAGATTTAACATGAATGTCTACGACAGAAGAAAATTTTTCAAAAATGGGAATTCTCAATTTTTTAAATTAGAAAGAAATACAACCCCAGGTATACCTTCAGAAAATATGAGTGAAGCCAACGTCCCGGAAAACGTAGAAAAAAGTCAGCTGAACGGAATCATTAATAACGCAAATGCTTTTTTATCATGTCTAAAAAGAAATAATGGAAATGAATTATTTAAGAATAGCATGCGAACAAAAAATATAAAAGAAGTCGAGGCAAGTATAAATGGTCTTGAAAATAAATGTTTTCCACTGAAGACTGGACAACATTATGGATTTACCAATTGCAACAACAAATTTTCGATAAAAGATGAGGACAGCACCGAGTTTATCGCGAACAATCTTAATGATTCTACAGTTAAATTGGAAGATATTTGTGACGCAGTAGTCAGAGATCTAGTCATCAATGAAAAGGCATTTGAACCAGCTACTTATGATAACCTCGATATTATCAATTTAATAAACAAATCATTAAACAGATTGATTATAGAAGCTGCGGAGAGTCAAAGTAAGTATAAAAGAAATCCTATCAAAAGTAAAATACCATTTAAAAATAAATACAAATTACCCAATCATAATGACACTTCAATAAGTAATATTTCAAGCATGTGTACGGATATGGCAACTTTAAATTTTACAGAGAATAGTAGCATAAAGGAAATTCAGAATAAATGTATTAGCGGCACCAAAGTTAATTACAAAGCGAATTGTAATGGTAGAAAGCTTAATAAAGTATCGGATTTATTTAATTTGGGAAATAAAAAAAATGATAAAATGTCGAAAACTGGAAAAGAAGAAAACAATGTCAGCGAACGTATTTCGACAGATGAAAAATACACTTCTTCTGTTTTTAAGAATATATCTCGTCTTTATCCAAAAAATAATTCTTTTACTGAAATGAATAATTTTGTAAAAAGAAATAATACAAATTATGTTTCACAAAAGGACGGATTAAGTGATTATATTAAAAATATAATAAATCAATTAGTCCTTTCTATTGAAAAACAGAAAACAACTGAAATAGAAGATGATATTATTCATTACTCGCCTGTTAACTACAAGAAAAATTTAAATGGTCAAGAATCTGATTTCCCTACAAGCACAAAAAATATACATATGACAAATAACAATGGAAGACGGTCGATGTATAAGCAGCTATGGAAACTAAAGAAAGCGTCTAATTTAAATAATTCTAACAAAGACTTAGATAGACTTCAAAAGCCTACAGATTTGGCCAATGCTGCTACGAAAACATATTTACTGGAAGAAATATTTCTAATACGAAACATACTGGAAGATATTAAAACGGCAATGAAAACACAAAAGTTTGAATCAGTCCAAGGTTCACATCCTAAAGAAAGCGACTCAACAATTAAAGAAAATTTAGAGAAGTCGCATAGAGAAACAGAAAAAAATCTGGGTAAGGGATCCTTAAAGCGTGTAAATCGATCTAATCTTTCAGATAAAAACGATGCGATAGTTCAAGTTTTATGCGATAAAATCCAGCCCACTTCATCCATCATTAAAACTATGCCAACTAAAGGGATACAAAAAATGTGGTCACCAACAGCAATGATGTCCAATATGAAAAATGTGGATAACGATAAGAACATATTTTTTGGGACAAACAAACCGAAACGTAAACTACGCAAGCCAGTGGACTTCCTTTGTCAACTGAGTCATGCAGACAAATCAGCCAGTTCCGCTTTAAGAAAAAAATCGTCGTCCAGTGTTCGTCCCGTATCCGTGAGAACTATAAAAAGTAATGAATACTTCACTACAAAGAATTTAGCTAAAGCTGCGACGCCTTTTATAAAAAGACGACCAGCAAATGTTGAACGATTAGTTGAGCCGAAACGACAGCGTTCTTTGAATGATTTATTCTTAGAAGGAATACCAATAGATATAATATTCTCAAGTTAAATTAAATAATTTAATTAATTAATTTTCCTGCTATGAAGGACATAATACACGTTAATTGTATGCATAACACATTTACTACAATTACTACTTTATTTACTTCAATATACACAACCAGTTGTCCACGAAATTGAATTAATTATTTTATATAGCGAATTTTAACAATATCATTATTGTAAAATTATTTTATTTTAGCGAAAATTAAAATATTGACAAAATGTGCTAAATTTAGCTCTTTTTAATTTTAAAATCGTTTATTTTTAATTCAGTATTTTGTCTAAAAATTATCATTAATAATTTATGGGAAATGTTTTATTTATTGATTGAATTATTGGAGTATTCACACCGTTATGATAATAACATCTTAGAACTTCAAAATTCTATCTCTTTGGAGAATTATTTTTTTGTTATTCTTCAATTTATCATAAGTTTGAAAATATTACATTTTACATTACATTACAATAACATAGTTGTACAATTAGAAATAATCCATGTTAAAAACTTGCTTCGGGAATTTAATAACAAAACATTCGCTTTAATTATTTCATTGCTAAAATTTAGTTTTAATCATTTATATAATTGAAAATATAAATTTTCTTTCATTTAACATTAAAAAACTTGCTTCAGGCATTAATTTTTTACAAAGATTTCTAATAAAGTTTTGATTAAAAGTTGATGTTTGACAATATAAACAAATTAGAGGATTAATCAATTCGTGTATATAATCTATTATTAAATAATCATTGATAAACTATTAATTATGATCTTATCTCATCGGCAAAAATGGCATAATTTCTGCAAGCTGAATACTTACTGCAGTACATTAAAATTAAAATAAAATAACATTCAAAAATTATTTTGATATAAAAACTTAAATTTCAAGAATACATTTAATATTTAAACCTTTATGATCATTGATTATGCAGTTGACAGTGTCTTAAATCATGTTATGTTTTTGTATGATCCCTATTGATTTTAAAACTAGGAAAGGTATTTTAAGAAGTTATTTTACAATTTGACTGTTAATTATTTTTTAATATTGAATTAAAATGTTATATTCAAAACCTTTACAAACTATAAGAGAAATGGATCCAGGTCATTAATGAAGTAAAAAAATAAGAACCATGTTTCCAGAAATTTTGATTCTTTGCAGAGTTTAATAACTTATAAATTGAATAGCAATTGTAAAATTCAAATTTTACCTATACATATTGATTTTTTTAAACTTTAGATGGTTTTAAATGAAAGTTTATACATTAAAGTAATCGTTATGAAAATATTAAAGATACCATCTTTCTTAATCCTCTTAATTTATGACCAATAAAATTCGAATTTCCACTATTTTCGTAGACAGTAATGCAGTTTTAGGGCACGATTGTCCACAAATTGACATATTAATTACCGCGTTATTTTCCGCTAAATTGATCAAATTGAAATATATAATATCATATATTTTTACGGATATTAAAGTGGAAATACTACAATACTAGTAATGAGCACTTGCTTTCCTTGCTTACTCAGAGGACGCTAACAAAAGTTTAAAAAATAGGTTATATTCCTATATTCTGTCAATTTTATTGTTTTGAGTTAACATTTATTATGACCCAGTCTACTTGAATATCCACTCATTTTGCGGACAATAATGCAGTATTACTTGCATTAATGTCCTCGAATATAAAAGATATATTTAAATTATCTCATTATAGTCAGCTAAATTTATAAAAATCATATACAGAGAATTAATTATAGAAATAAACATAAAAATATAACATAGATTTAATGTTCTTCAGTTTTTTAAAACATGATTCATTGCAATCAGAGGAAAAATTGTAAAACGGCACTATTCTTCATCAAAATAGGGGTTGGATATGGATGCAGTTCCTCCAAAGAAAATTCCGATGAGCTGTGAGTCTTTATGATTTTTTCTTCGCTATTTTGAAAAATAATATTATGATCAGTAGCACAAGTAGTATTACTAGTACTAGTAGTTTTATAGCAATATGATGAATTTGACATAGAGGCAGAATACAAACTCTTTGATAAATCGTTTGACAATTTTTATTTCATCTGTGGTGTAATATTTTTGATGTACCGTTGTACAGAATCAGGCCGTTTATGGCCATTGACACATTGAATTTCAGATACCGAATGTTCCTGTTATGTAACTCAGTCACAGCTGTAGCTCGGAACAAATTGTTGGTGTACTGTTTTGTTAGACCAGTCTCACTTGATATCTGCTTCATCATGTCATTCAGTGTATGTTTTCCAAGTACTTGCTTGTCAGAGTACCAATATTCATCAGTAGACCGTTGGCATTGTTTTGATTTTGAAAATGGTTTTGGAAATAAACATAATACATTGAGAGGTATTTTATTTGAAGATAAAGTTGAATTGCAGTGACAGGACATGTTGATAGAAGATCGGAAGCCGCGTAGAGAAGGACGCTTATGTGGCTTTCATAATGTTATCGGCTTGTTGATGGCTTTACATATATTTCTGCATCCAGTCTCAAAAATAATATATACCTTTGTAATTCCTCGAATCCATTCTCTCCCTCGAAAACCAAAATGATAAATCAAGTTGAAGAATAATTAGGATCGAAATAGGATCAAAAT
This sequence comes from Vannuccia rotundouncinata, assembly GCA_034780395.1. Lineage (NCBI taxonomy): Eukaryota > Metazoa > Platyhelminthes > Proseriata > Coelogynoporidae > Vannuccia > Vannuccia rotundouncinata. The sequence continues at coordinate 17,275 of JAUZNC010018304.1, forward strand.
AGGATCTAATTTTTTGTAGATCGTTGCTCTCTATAGAACATGTTTCCTTATCTCTATTGTTAGTCTTGTTAACATTTAAATATTTGACCATCAAACATTTCAATATCGAATAAGCAGCATTAAATTGAGGATCATGTATTATATTAATCGTACGACCTATTGCACCACTAGTCAACTATCGGTTTATGGCTGCTGTGATGCATACGAGACTAGATGCCGAATAGATTTCACCATCGATTCGCTTCAATTTGCTGTACCAAAGACGCAAATATTGACATAAATATCTATAGTTGGCATATTTTCGATATTATTTGACAGATTCTGTGATGCGAATTTATACTTGAATTTATTTACATGTTGCCTTGTTTGATCATTCGCACGTGCATTTTTCACCTGCTCCTTTGCTGAATTCATTTTTTCAATCAACGCTTGTTCAATTTCTGGATAGGTCCCTTCATTAACAGATTATTATCACTAAAAGCAGAATATTGTTGGTCAGCTAAGCCTGTAAATTGATTAATATCATCTTTTACTTCTTCTGTTAGCAATGCCAAAAAACTTATTTCTTCGTCATCTAGTCCCGATATTTGATTACCTTTAATTTAATTAATATTTATCATTTTGTACTTCACATAATATAATATTAATTTAAAATAAAAATCAGCGCAAATAAAAATTACAATCTGTCAAATGATATTATATTTAAATTCAAAATTTTAAAGATAATTTGATTATTTTCAATGATTTTTTTTAGAAATAAATATCTGTGTCATTATATCAACAAAATGTACTTTTTGCGGACATTAATGCATAAATCCTCGTACGCTAATGTGTCCTTTGATTCTCTGCATTAATGTCCTTAAAAGTAGATACTATTCCAATATTTGTTTTGGATTAACACAGTTAATGTCATGTTTAGCGATATTAAATATATGAACTGCTGCAGTAGACTGACCATCTATAAATAATTATGTTAACAAATGTGTGTGCTATGCAAATATTGTTAAATATTAATGGTAAATATCTTTGAAAATAATTGCATATTCATATATTCATATTTTTCGAACTACTCCGATTACTTTTAATTATTTAATACTAATTACTGAAACACTGAAAATACTGAAAAAATTATATAATGTTATTATAGCAAATATCGATTATGAATATAGATCATTCTAAATCTATATATTGAATAAAAATACCGTGTAAAAATAAAATGCAAAATTACCTCATTGCAATTTATATTTATCTGAATATGGCTTCCATGAAAAATAACAGAAAGACACATATCATTACAAATCCAAATACTTTGAGTTTTAAGACTTTTCAGAAGAAAAACAATGGAATTTGTAACTCTGTCAAGAATTATGTTCTGGATACCAATGCACACAATAGCTATCCATCAAAAGCCATGGTTCCTGCGAATCAATTAGACAACATGACCAATGAAGCGGTGAGAAAAATTGAAAATATCTATACTGGAAATGTTGATTCAGAGGGGATAACCTGCAAAAAAAGCGGAAGCCCAATAATAAAAAATAATATTGAAAATTCGTTGTTACTAACTATCAGCAATAGTATAATAAGATCTCAAAAAGATTACGGCAATACATTGAAAGTTTCAAATTCGCGGAAAAAGGTTTTAGGAGTAGAACATTTTGAAAAAAATTATAAAAGCAATATGTGTAACCACAGCATTGATAATTCTTTTTATCCCGATATAAATTACAGTTTCAATCAAGATTCTGAAAATCAAAATAAATTCAAAGAAACTGAAAATACTCCGGAAAATGTGGGAAAGGAATTGTCACAGGTAAATTCCAGAACACTTGCAAATATTTCTAAACAAAAACGGACACCTCTTTTCAGGAGGCTTGTTGCTTCAGGGGATAATGTTGACACAGCCGAAATTAGTGATAACTGTGACCAAGAAGTAGGATTTCTGTCATATTCATTTTATACTTACTTTACTTCTTCCCAAGTTGACGAAGGACTTCTACCTTTCCGAAGACATATTATGTCAGAGAAGAGTAAACCAAATTCAAAAGACGAGTCTGATGCGCTTAGAGTAACTTGTCCAAGGGATTCCTACTTTGATCGACGACTGCTTTCTATTGAGGTTAAATCCGGATGTAAAATAAAAATTTGCCGTTTAAAGAAAAATGGAAACATACATGGACTTCCTTATCGAAGAGTAATCATTTTTGGATCAAGTTTTGTTAAAATAGGCATGGCTTTATGTATATTAGAAGAACTTTTACCTCAGGTAATGCAGCATGCAGTCTTTAAGAAGGCATTACCATGCGAAAGTCATAGCTGGCCTAATAATCAAAATATGCTCGTACGGCCGTTTCAAAGATCGTCTGCTTTTGAGAAAAACTGTCTCGCAAAGAATAACAGCTTGAAGGCATGGGAAAAGAGAATAATGGGCCATCGAAGATTTCCTCCAATTAAAAAAACTAGACCCAAAGTTGAAAAAACCATCAAGCCTAATAAAAGTTATGGAAGCGCAGACAATACATTTAACAATGAAAACATAGATCATCAACAGAATCAGATGAATTGTTGGGTTCCTATTTATGGAATAAAAAACGGCGGAATTGATTGCAATTACATTAACAAAAAAGAAAACCGTCTAAGTAGAACTAAAAAATTTAGACTTTCAGAAAATGAAGAAACTGAACACATTTCAATACAAAAAAGTATGTTACATTCTTCGGTGAAATTAACTGAAAAATCTAAAAAGATAGACATTAAAAGTACAGTTATTCAGAATGTTCTAAAGAAATGGAAAAATGCAGTAAAACCAAATTTTCCATCCTTTTTCGAAACTGCCTTAATAAAGCGATCCAAAGAAATACAAAATTCGGCGTTAGATCCTTATAAAAATAAACTCTATAGTCGTATTTCTTTGTCCAAGTGTAAAAGCAGTAAACATCATCTGGTTTCAAGAGAAACTAATGGTTTATTTTTTGGAAGAAACAGGAACGTCCATCTTTCGTCAAGAGGAAGTATTGTAAGTAGCAGCATCCTACCAACTTATGAACAAGACGTGCTAGTTTCTTCAGACTTTAGCGACATTTCGAAAGCAAGCCTTGCTAATATGTGTGAGAATATCAACAGTTCCAATAACAATTTAGCAGAAATCAAGGAGGAAAACTTTTATGCTAATCAAAATTTGATTAATTCGTTGAATAATTCAAAGATTGTTCACGAAAATATTTATCTACCAAATGTTGCAACTGTAAATTTGGAATTGCATACATCTTCGGTCAGCTCCCCCAAATCCTCAATACAAGATTATTTGAGAGAAAATGAAATTGAGTCGACGGGTAAAAATTTTAATATTACATCACCAGATGTTGCTGATAAAACAGAAAGAAGTGAAGTTAATGATCCGTCTAGATTTGACAACTATTTTAAGAAGCATGTTCAAGTAGTACAGGTTGAATCATTTGACGAATCTGTTCTTGATGAAGACGTAAAAGTAACATTTTGTCACTTTCCTTGGATAAAAAAATGGAAGTTAGCAACGCATTTTTTTCGAGATGATAAAAAGAAGGATGATTGCCTTTTTCGATACAATTCAAAGAAGTTCACTTTCCCAAGACATGAGAGTGAAACCAACCATTTATGACGTAATTATTGACCTACTTCTTGACAAATATATCAAAGTACCAATATAACATGTAAATATAATTTATGTGAAATTGGGTCACCTTTATATAAAGTTATGCACATTATAAAATACTTGTATATTTGGAAAACTAATATGATTACTGTTTGACAGCTATCCAAAGACTATCATGTCAGACAAAACTATCTCATTTATCATTAATTATTTTATATTATTTATTCAATACCATATATTTATTTTTATGAATCTGTAAATTTATGTAAATAAAGCAACACATCATACTTTAATACAATTTTTGTCGGATATTTTTGTAAATTAAAAATGGTACGAATGAATTTTACACAAGCGATTATGTAATATAATAAATATTGCAGTCAAAATGTCTTCTCAAATACAATTTGTTTCATTTTTAAATATGTTCACTATAGTGTCAACTAAAATTTTTTTTTTAACAATTTATATATATATTATATTATCTGACAAATATTTTTTATACAACTTTAAACAGTTTAGAAGTCAAAAATTCTATTTTTAACATCCTATTAATACCAATGACGATATTGTTCTAGGTTACAGGGCATAAAACCCCGACTCTGTACTGAGATATGCCAAGTAGAGAAAAAACGATCTTTTTTATAAAACGTCAGTCTTTGCAAGCGGGGTCCAATAAGCAAAAAAGTTTTACCGGTTGAAAAGGAAGGTAAGAAAATGATCCAGCATAACGTGGAGGACAAAAAGCGTCATCTACCTGGTCATTTGTTAATGAATTGACAAAAAAACAGCAAGAACCTTTTTCTTGTTACGAAATACGATATTTAGAGACATTAAATAATTGTCAATTTATAAATAATTCTAAATAATTTGTTTGTAGTTTCATAGTGCCATTTTATTTTCATTCCAAATTTTAGCGGGCATCGAATATGATTATTGCTCACCGCTTAAATCGATAATAAAATCATTTTAAAGTCAGCAATATATTATTTATGCATATCTTTTAAGGTTAACAATGTTTGAATTTGAGGGCGTGTTGGAAGTAGATTTTGCTACATATTTTTAAAGATTTTATAACAAATTTTAGCGGCCAATAAATATGATCATTGTATTCCGCTAAATTGTTAATAAAAATCATTTTAAAGTCAGCAATAAAAATCTTGCCTTTTAAACACATTACAGACATATAAGTAGATACAATAAAAATTTCGCCTTCAAAATTATTATTTAAAATTAAAAAATTATTGATTATGTAAGCAAATAATTAATTTATACTGCAAATATAAGAAGGGGGCCAAGCGTACCGTCGGAAATGCTGAACTAGAGGAACATCCCTATAATGCAATGATATCAGGTATGGATGATGAGGAACTGCAATGACTTACCTCATAATCAAGAGACAGGTGTATTGAAGAAATATTGACAGAAATTAAAAACATTGAAGATATTTTAGCTCAGAAATAGAACAAGAACTGAAGACAATATAGAAAGAAGGGATCTCTGAATTGAGCAGAAAACAAATAGATACTACAAGTGACAGATTCAAAAGATTTCTGAAAGAAAAGGGTTTCAGTACAGACCTAAATAAAATCAAAGAATTTTAAATAATTACCTTCGCTTATTATATAGTCAACTGAGGAATAGGGTGGAAAGTATTACTATGCCCTGGTTCGCATTGGTTTGTTTCTGAGCGGCAATACACTGATTCGTCTTACTTAACCGACCAATTATGAACATAATCGGCGATTTAAAAATACAAAATACAAAAAAAAGTCAAGTCAAGCCAAACCAGAAGAAGTATTTTTTAAGTTGCAATTTTAGGGCATACAATGGTTCATACAAATTTTTATTTATGTTATTTTCCGAGTGTGACATTTTAGGGCATGCAATATTTATTAAAATTTATATTTATTTATATATATATATAATATGGATATATTATTCAGTGTTTTTTGAGCAACAGAGTGATAGCGAGCAAACAATCTCTTCTAAATTTTGACAACATACCTTATAGTCATCACATCTCCAGAATGGACGATGAAATGTTATTCTGGGTAATTGCCCAATCAAATGAGAGACACCAATTTTCATCGACATACTTAATGATTTCCAAAATTCAAAAGATAGCACAGAAGATGCCATATGCGAATTAGATCAACTCGAAAAACAAAATACTTCTGAGTCATCAATGAAACAAATAGGTAGCACCATTAGTCGTTTTCGATCATTCTTTAACATCCAAAAATTTGTGCGATAATTTGTTTAATGTCCCGAATTATATCTTGAACAATTATTTAAGATATATTTTAAAGCGAATTGATACAAAAATGGCACATCCTATTCCTCTGCAAGTTTAATTTGTATTCGAGCCGCAATTCATCGTTGGTTCACTCTAAACAAACCATCCATAAATATAACAGCTGACCCTGACTTTAATAAAGCAGATCATATGCTTTAAAAATGATTTTTAAATTAAAAAAATATAATCAGCCAAAGTCAAAAGAATTATACTTTGCCCCATCTCAATAAGTCAAGTTTTGTGACTGAAACATCATCCACTAGCAAACGTTATGTTCGTTTAAATCACAAACTACTATCAAAAAATGCTAAAGCTTCTTTAAGAGCAAAAGATGTCGGAGATGATAAGAAATCTAGTATGTACGAAAACCCATCATCCAAAGACGAATACCCATTAGTGGCATGGGGTATGTATTTATCATATATTCAAGAATCTTCAATGCTTTTCCTTAAGCCTTCTAAATCATCAACAACCAATGGCTGGTATACACCGAAAATGTCCATCGGTAAGAATGTGATTGAAAAAAAAAAAAAAAAAAGAAAGCGCTACACCAACCACTGTATTATAGTAACTTTGGTTACAGTACTCAAAGAACGTGATTATTCCAACAGATACTTATGCACAGTGACTGGGTATAAACATCCAAACAGTATCAAACGGAACAGTAGAAAACGTCGGTATATAATTTTGAACAGTCTAATTTTTACAAATCTAATATAATTCGACATATTTCTAGATGTCAAACTAATTAGTTATTGGATATGGGTTGACGTTACATATAAACATATTGATAAATAAATGGTTTGGCTGAATTACGATTCGATAAAGTAGGGTCTGTATAAAAATGAATAAGCATAAGCAAAAACAAAAGAACTGAGCAAAAGCAAAAAGTAAAAAGTAAAATACTATCTTTTTGCAATTTATTTGCTTCATATTTCGAGACACACAAACAATACAAAAAGTTCTGTTTTCCGATGGAAAAATAGGGAACAAATTAAATGTTCTGCATAAAAGTTTAAGAAATAAACAAATTTAACTTTCAAAAATAGTTTTTGAAGTACAAAAAGTTGCTATTTTTACCAGAACATTGTTTGCGACGTTAGTAGTTCAGAAAACGTTTGATACTATGAAACCAGAACTTCTTTCAACCATGTATAGAAAATAAATTGGTTATAATCATAGACAGTCACTCATTTGGACAGTTGATAATAAAAATCTATATAAAAAATCAAATAATTCATTGACTTGTTAATCAATAATCCACTACGAATGAAGTATTGTATCCATAAAAATTGACTTTGTTTTAATATTGCCTTTAATATTGGAGGAAAGCGAAATTGTTATGTTAATCAATTTCTATGATTGTATCTTATTTAACTCTATCTATGACATTTTTTCATAACATAGAATCAATTTTAAATTTAACGATTAAATTTGAAGACCGACATTTTTGTAACAAAGAAAGCCTTCTAAATAACAAGTTAAGATAAAAATTAATGATAACGTATACATTTTAATAAAATAAACAATTCTCATACAATTTTCACAGTCGACTTATTCTTGTTCTCCTTCATTTATAATAAACGTGCAGTTTGAAAAGTTTTCATTAAATTTTAAAAAAATTTTGTTTTACTGTCGGCAAGATTCTATTGAAGATTCCGTCACTGATTTACATGTATCAATTTTTGCTTTCCAGACTTATATTACAATCGGTAGTTGACGAGGTATATTTGAGCGCATTCCCAAGGTGCCCTGATATTTTTAATTTTTCATTATCTTGCAGTGAGTCTCCTTACATAGCGTTGGACATATTGAATGTTTTTATGGCCTGAAACACTTATTCTGTGTAAATTGAATATTGTATATAAATCTAGAAGATTGGCGCTGCTACTGATATTTTTCATCACAGTGCTTAATAATGCGTTTTCCCCAAATGCTTATTTTCCAAAAACCAGACATCACTGCTCATTTTTATATTTTTAAGCGGCATTGGAAATGTGACGATGATGCCATCTTAGAAAAGTACAATTCAGGGACTACTATAATACTGGGACGTATAACACAATAAAAAGGTTATCTTGATTAAAAGGCCTATGCAATCAGATGTTATTTTTGTTATTTCAATTCATTGTTATTGTAATTTAAAGTATTCCCTGGTACAATTTTAACAAACAAACAAAACATCGATCATGATCATCTTTTTTTCATAAACTCTCACAGTACGCAAATTTTTGTATTCCTTCTGCGTTAGAGATGCCTTGACATTTTTATTCAACTAATCACACATAATTTTCACAAATTACCAATATTTAGAATCGGTAGAATCTAATTCAATATTTAGAAAATGTATATTTGTTTAAATGGGAAGTAAAACCCTTTGATATTTTTCCTTCCTATAAATTTAGAAGAAAAGTACAAATTTGATTAATAATATAGGTCTCGTGAAGTGAACCATTCCGATATATTGCGAAAATTTATTGATTATCGAAATTATCGAAATTTTAACATTGCAGAATATTAAAATAATGACATTCATTAATGTCATAGGCTAAAACGACACATTGTTATGTATATTATTATAAATTTTAAAATCAAACATACTAATTCTATACGTATACTTAAATTACGATTGATAAATAACTTCCTATCTCAACGGGGCTCATAAGCAATAGTCCGGGAACAATCTCGAAGGACCTTGCATTAAGATGTGCCAAGCGTTTTATTGCCTTTATTTGACCTTTATGGTCCCTAAAGTCAGAAACCAGTTGATGCCACTCTGACACTCTGGAGAATTTTGAGAAAATTGCTATTTTCCAAGATGGCCGCCGTAAAATTTTAGTCCGATGATATCTCGAAAACTAATCCACCTAGCAACATGGTTTTGATGTCTAGCCCTATGTTTTCT
>JAUZNC010018315.1:0-26102 GCA_034780395.1 Vannuccia rotundouncinata
TCTAGATAAATAATATATAAGTCATTGCCGATAAGGGAGTGAACAGAAAATAGATTGAATAGAAAATCTATGGAAAAATGTGTGAAAATCTTTATCTTTTTTGATCTTGCCGACAAAAAATCTATTAAAACTTTTAATTTAATTAAAATTTTATTGCGCCTATAATATTATACAGTATAATATTTATTAGCCTACTATAAATACTATATGGTGCTGCAGCTTATTGCTCTCACTAAACACTGCGCAGCTGCACCTTTATTCAATTAAAATGTAGATTATATATATTCTGAATTTCACCTACTAAATTTTGTACCTTGATTTAAATTCTTCATTGGATTCGGTTGAATAAATTTGATATTATCAATTCAGTTTACATACAATATTAGATTTTAATAATTATATACTAATACATATATAGATCACATTGATCACTAAAATAAATTGCCAAAAATAAGCAATTAAATAAAAAATATTGTCTAACAAAGCAAACTCTAATCTTTATGTTAAATCAAAAATGCAATTGCCGGAACATAAAATATAATAAAATAATAATAAACAATTAATTAATAAACAAAAGGATATTTATTTAAATATCTAAAATTTATTATATAATTATAACGGGATAAATATATTAATAGTATATTATTGTTAATTGTTCTATAAATTATACATTAACATCAATATTTAAATAATTTTAATGTGAACAGATATTTTTTATATGTACAATTATATTTTTATAGCATTACTAATGCTTAAAAATATATATATATTAAAAGTATATTTTAATAATCCTAATATTTCATTAAATAAATATTTCTGAAAAATACTTTTGGCAGAGCTGTGCTGTTTAATAGTTTATATATAAATTATTTAAAATGTCTGGAAAATTTGATCATCTTAAAAGTCCACTTGAAAACGTTATTCAGATTTTTCCTCAAAGTGATGGGAAAGCTTTACGTCAAACAATTTATAACACAGTGGCTTTACTGTTTGTATTATTTATAGGTGCTGCTTTAGTTGCAGTTTACTTTATTCTTCAAGCATTTTTAAAACCTCTTCTTTGGGCTGCTTTAATTGGAACATGTTTGCATCCTTTCAAGTTTGCATTGACAGAATATGTGCGTCAGTGGCTTCATTCTATGGATGATTCTGGTGCTCCATTAATTGTTGGTGCAGTTACTCTCCCAATTCAACTACTTGATTTTCTTGCTGAATTTACAACTCAAAAAGTTATAAAATATATCAAAATGATTTTGTTTGCTTTTATTTTTCTTCCAATGATATACTTATTTTATTACTATGGACCACTAATGAAGATGTTTCATCTGTGTCATTCAACATTAATATTTTTATCAAACACTATTGGGATATTTTCAACTTATTGGGTAAGTTACATATTTAATAACAAAAATAGGTAATTTATAACATATTTCACAATATTTATTTATGAATGTTGGGCACATTTTACAGATCTGTGCTTATTACTAATATGTACTGCTCTATATTGAATTAAAAAATATTAATTCTATTACAAATTATAACTAAAATATTTTTTTCCCTTGCTTTTGTTGATTTCATTTTATTAAATAATTTATACAGTTATAAATTTGACTGCTGTATATTGAATTTATTTATTGAATTAATATTTTTTAATTGTTTTAGTATTAAATATATTATATTAGAGTGCCTGTATATAATTTAGATTTTTATATAAATTTGTTTAAAAATGATTCATGTAATTTTTTTTAATGAATAGGTAATTTGTGCAGCACTAATTGTTAAAATGTGCCCAACAATACATGTTGCATCCATATAAATATGGGCTCTAGCTAACTAATAAATAGTTTTGATATAAAATGTTATATGAGGCATTCTGCAGGGTTCACAACCATCTTAAAAAGCCTTAATTTTAAGCTTGTCTTAGATGCTTAGAAATGAAAAAATAAGAAAAAGTCTTGAATTTCAGTTTTTTTATATATTAAATATTATGTTCTACAATTTTTTTGAATGGCATTATTGTCATGAAATATATAAGAAATTTTGTAACTTATATTTCAACATTTTTAACTGCAAATTTCATATTTGAAATTTTTTGAATTTTACTGTTTTCATGTTTTGTGACATTTTATATTACTAATTTTACTTATTACAGATTTCATTTTGTAAAAAGATGAATTATTACCTTGAAAATAGAGATTATGCATATATTTTATGTTTTCATGAATTTAATCATAAAAACACTTAAATGCTATAACCCAATAATATAATTTATATAGCTAACACATTAAATTTTTAAATCAATTCTTTTATAACATTTTTAACTGTTTTTTTCTTTATTCACTGAGTTATATAGTCAAAAATAATATATTAAATTTAACTAATGAATAATATGATTTTGAAATTTTCAACAAATTTATAGATTTTTATTTAATAGTGGATTTTCATCCTTAAAAGAGCTTATTAGAGCACTATTACACTAGAAAGTGATAAAGATAGTGTAGATTTCTTTTAAATTTATTATTAAGTTCTATAAAAGTTATAATCATTGAATTTTCCTTTCTGATTCATTTATTGTTGCACTACAAAATGAAAAATCTAACAATAGTTTTCATGCATGAAAAATAAATTAAAATCAATTTATATAATACTATTTTATTTGAAACTTCATAATATTTAACCAAGAGCCAACTAAACATATTTATTCATTAAAGTAGTAGTATATATTTTATACATCCCTTAATTTGATCATAATTTTAAATAATATTAAGGGGACATTTGTCAAACTATTCCATATTACCCAATTTATGAATCATAGAACAAATTATCAGTTAACAAAGATCATTTGCAAACATTATTCACAATTTAATTAATATAATTACCTAATTTATATGAATATCAGTACAATAATGTTTTACTCTAGAGAATATGAAATAACTTATCCTTTTCCAAATCTTCAGAACATTCCAAAATGCCCAAATTATATACATAGCTCAATTTAGCAAATATTTTGACTATTTCAATATTTTAACTCTAATTGGTTATTTAATATTTTTATTGGTGATCAGTATATATAAATATGATATTAGCTTTTTTATAACAGTATTATGTGAACATTTGTAATCATTATTATCATTGATGTAATATTGTCAATTAGAATTATATTTGTTTATTCTGTAATAATCTTTTTTTGTTTAAACAGGTAGCCAGTGTTATCATTGGATATCTCTTACTTTTGATATTCTACTGGACTCCAAGTTCTAGCAAATGGTTGAAGCATCTTTCACTTCCAGTATGGATCATCACTATTGTCCATCTTGCTGCCATTTCTGGACCTCTGCGCTTACCATTATTTCTTTTCCTAGTTTTTATGATGCTAACTGGTGCAATTACATATGCCAAAGACAACAATAAAACTATTTTTTCAAGTAAGTATTGCAGATCATTAAAATTATAACTTTAAAGTTTTTATAAATATAATGTGAACATATATTATGATTTATTTTAAAGATTTGTTATTAGTTAAATTTACTTTTAAATAGTCATGCTTCATTAATTTTTCACTTTACCAATTAGAGATGAGTCCTGATATTTTGTCAAATGATTTAATTCATCACTTTTTGTTTCTTACACATGTTTTTGATCTTTGTATGCTACAAAAGTTAAACATACAATTCTTAAGCTAGTAATTTTTACTTCTAATTTGGTACATTTGAAATCTAATTATGGATTACTTTGTAGCTTACCATCTCTGGATCATTTGGGAATTCATCACTCATCCACGAGGTCGGTCGGGTAGTCTAGCCCCTCAAGTGGTATCCACTGATGATGAAGACGATGAACCTGGACTTGACGACATGGAGGAAGATGGTGAGATCAGTGCTGATGGAGAGACTTTAGGTGAGATGGCGATTTTAATGGAGGTTAAAATGTGTTGCACTGTTTTCATTTTTTAATCTAAACCACCATATAATAAATTTAATAGTCAAAACTATTTACTCCTCATCCTAAAAGAAGAATCATTTTCAAATTATTATTCTATTTCAATAATTCAGGTAGTACCGACCTTCAGAATCCAGTAGAAAACGTGGGTATCCCCCTTTCTTCCTCGCCTACACTGAACCCCACTGATGAAGCACCTGTCGGACCACCAGCGGCACCCTCCCCTCGGCCCGCTACCATCTCCTTGGACAGTCAAAGTATCCCCCAAAGCTCGTCGCATAAGGTGGCCTCTGGAGACGAAGAAGGAGGAATGGAGTCTGTAGTGGAGGGTCTGTCAACTGCCCAAGGAACTGAGAAGGAAGGCGTGGTTGGGAGTTTGTTTCGGTGGATTGGGTAGGTCGCTACATCAAATTGTCTTTCAGGAGATAAAAATAGAAATATTTATTACGCTAAATTATTAATTAAAAGTTTCCTAAATTTAATATGCTATTGTGAATTCAGTTAATATCCTTTTGTATTTATAAATAGTTTTTTTTGTTAGATTGCTTCATTTATGTTTTGGCTGAACCAGGTGATTAATATATGCTGCTATTCTTGATATGTTTGTATTTTTTTTAATTACAGGACTATAATTGAAGAAAGGTAATTTATAAATTATTGTGGACAAGTTTAGTGTCGTATATAATTCTTGTTTCGTGAGAGTTGTCTCCTATTTTTAATGCATATTAATGATATGTTGACACCACCTAATCCTATAGAATTGCATACTATATAGAGAATGTTTCAACCCTGTACTGTACACTGAGAATCTTCCACAATAGTTGCTTCTTTTAACAATTATACTGATAAACACGTTACATATAAGAAGCTTTTTGTTGTTCATAGTGCTTTTGTTACTATTTCGCTTTTATTGTGATTCAATAGCTATGGAGGTAATCGGTTGATATTTTAAAAAGAAGTGTTCTACGTGTTTATGCTTTTAAGTGTTACAGTTTAATAGTAAATTATTTGTGATTCATGTAAGTTATAAGCTAGTTAGTTTAATTATGTTAAGATATAATATTAGATTGTTTAATGATTTGGTAAAAGTTATATTTTAAAATAACTAACGAGTTGATAATTTATTTAGAGCGAATTAAAAGTATTGAATGTTAAATGTTAGTTAGCGCTGCAGACATTGCTTGCAATATGCGGCGCTTTATAAAAATATACTTATTATTATACGAAAAAGTATTTCATTTTTAATATGGGAGTAAAGTTCCTTGATTTGAAATTCTTTTTAAGACTCCAAAAAAGTCTTCAACACAGGTGTGTATAAACTGTGAATCCTAGCAGCTTTTGTTTAACGCTTCAAAGTGTTTTTGTGTCCCAGCACAGTGTATTATCTTTACCATATTATACAAAGCATTAATGCTATCATCAAGTTGTATTTCTTGCACACTAAGCGTATGTCGAATGCATTTACTTTAGATTATCTTAAAATACCACAATTTTATAGTATTGATTGGAGTTATGCCTTTGATCTATAGTATGTAGTATATGTTTGTATTTTAGATGGATTTGTTAGATAATATAACAAAGGGTCTTATATGGTTACTATATTATATTAAATGGTTTTTATATAATATGTGAAATTTATTTGTTTATGTAGTTAGACACTTTCTTACAAAAAATTTATTACTTTTTTCGATTAATTTGTATAATAACGAACATATCAGAAAAAGGTTTGCGGTCCCAATCTACAAATTCGTAAAATGTATTTAGATATTAAGTAACTTTCATTATCTTGGCAAATTGAAAAACATTTTCAATTGTTCAATTTAAAATAAAGCTGATAACGGCAATTGGCTGACTATTTGATACAAACATATTTTGCATTAATAAATTATGATTGTTGTTGGTCAAACCGACTCACCCAAATACAGATTATTATAAAACTTTTTTCATTTGTCGAAAGCGGCGATAAAACTCTGAAAACTCTCTACTACAAACCTTTCATTACTATTGTTCCCTCAACGGAACAACATTCTCAATGTAGCCTTAAACTGACCTCTCCCTCCTAATCAGCCAAGTCTTCCTACGGGACAAGTCCTTCAGTGGCGGGGCTGCTGACACCGCCTCGTCCCCCACAAGCCCTCCTCCTCCCGGCTCCTGGTCCAGACGTGGGCCCTCACGGTCCAGCACCATCGGCGGTCTCACCGGCAAGAGGCAGTATCAGTCCTCTTCCGGGATCGTGCGACACGCCTTCATCATCCTGCTGTGGGCCCACCTAATTGTCTATCTCTGGTCTCATGTCTGGCTCATCCACCTCCTCCCTGTCGCCATGGTGATGGTAGGAGTGAAGAAGCTCGCGGGCCGTTTGGGCGGCCTTGAGTCCACTCGCTGGTTTCTCTCTCGTGCCTGGAGCCGGATGGAGACGGCCCTGGGGGACCGAAAGGATGCCCTGGCCCCTATTCCTGTTCGTGGAGTGTGCAAGTTGATTCTGAGAGGCGACACCAAGGTGCGTTCGTTGTATCCATAGATTCATTCATTTTTCGTATTGTAGCGTTTTGTTGGTCTTTATAGTCTTGACAGTTAACAAGCTTTTTATTTCCAGATTCGTCAAGTTCTCGACGCCTGTCTGGATAGTTTTGTCAGCATTTGCGTCATTCTTCTCGTCATCTTCGGTACCGTTTTCCTCGCTCTGTTTCTCTCTTTCCATGTAAGTGACTCCTTATTCTCTTCTATAATACTCTACAATTGATTTATAAAAATCCGTTCCTAATTCGATATATCTGTGACCAACCGATTCAGCTAAGTTTACATTTAATCTAATTGTGTAAATGGAAACCTGTTTTATAAATAAATATTATTCACTTTAATACAATGTAGATTTATCTGTATATAGGTACCTACATTTCTTTTTATGTAATTTTAAGTAATTTGGTTTACAACCTTTGGAAACAAAAATTATTTAAGTCATTTTGTTCTGCTATTGAAGAATAATTCCGGCTTCGGTTGCTCGCTACCTGTATCCTTTATTCACATATGGTCGTTAGCATCCAGAAACCAGTTGTATCATATTTTGTAACTATTGAAAACATGATCGCCAGATTCCTTCAGTATTATCTGTGTAATTAAATACCTACTGATCCATACTTTCTTATTTATTTATTTAAGAATCGATTTTAATATCAAGTCTTCAAAGCACTTATATACTACCTCAAAGGGTGTCTGATTGCAGAACACTTTACAACCTAATGTCAAATCATTTGTATGAATATACCAGCTAGCTATTACAAAGCTTTATAAAGGGCAGATAATATCCGTATCTCTACTACTTTACTCGTATATATTATTATATCTGTCTAAATCATTTTTACTTTGACACCCAAGTGTTTCCAACTGCACATTTAATTTATACGTTTCAGAATATGGAGCCTTTTTTAATTAATTAAATCTGCTTTTAGTTAGAAGGTACATCATGTGGTACCAATTATGATGACCAAATTAGTCAATACACTGTAACACGAACTTGCTGAAAACTTTGAAAGTGCATTAAAAGGTTGACTTGGTTATTCTGTTCAATTAGAAAACATTTCTTTCAACATTTCAAAATTGATTTCTTTCTAATCTATATAAATGAGGAGGTTATGTCAAATTGTTTATTTATTTTTTAAAGCTGTATTGCAAAATTGTCAATCTAAAATCAATATTGTTTCTATACAGTCGGTAGTCGACTTTTCATCTTCATGTTATTCTATCATTATATATTTAAGATTCACAGTGAAAGCATCAACTTGGTTACTATGACGAGCAATGTCCTTAACGACACCATGCATTCTGAACTCTACAGGTGAGGAATTATAAACACACATAGCATGTCCTCACAGTATTCATAATATTATCTTTATTCGTGCTGTCATCAGCTGGCTGCCAGAACGGGAAAACATGAAGAAGTTGTTTGATTCCATGATGGGAAACATGTATACGTTTGGGAGAGAGTGGATCAGTACAAAAGTAAGCCTTTCACCCATTTCCGGGTTCGATATTAACTTTTAGCTTATAACTAAAATAGATTATACTCTGAAAGTGTGTAAATATGCTAATCTACATTTGCGGAAATATTGTGACAGAGCTGTCAACTCGATATTAAGTATTGATTTTATACGAACAATCGTTGCTGTCCATGAAACCGTTTTCTTATTGTTTCGAGGATATGGAGGAGTGACACTATGTACCGTTTAAAGGGTTCTTCAGGGTCTTCATGTTGATCAAGAGACCTAAATATATATGGAGAACAGTGGATATACTTCTAAATGATATGATCCAACTTTCAGGTAGACCAAGTGTTCGACACGAACCAGTTTAACAAGGCCCGAATTGAGGAACAAGCCCTGGAACTTTGGGACAAGATCTACCAGAGAATTGCATACAAGGTATCGCTTTATAATTGCCCAATCGATCCTTTGATAGTGCGCTTCCCTTAACTAATTACTGACAAGACGACCTCCTTCCACTCGCACAGAACGAGACCAATGCCACCGAAACGGTTCCCTCTCCCACCCCCCTGGCCCGCTCCAACTCTCTCTCCTCCTTGCCTCTCTCGATGACCGCTCTTTGGCAGACCGCCACCTCCTTCGACATGCTCGACCTGCACAACGTCATCACCTTCGTCAAGGAGAACGTGGGCATTCTCTCCACCGTGCTCGAGTCTGTCTGGCTTTTGCTCAAGAGCAATCTCAACCTCTGTCTCTCTTTGGTCACGGCGATCTTCTCCATGGTCTTCGGGGGAGGCTCTGTGGTCCTCAACTTCATCGTGTCGTCTGTGAGTAGCCTCAAACGACAATAAAGTGGAAAAAGTGTCAAATATATTTTTAACAAAATTTCATGTAATGTGCATAACACTCTATTTTATATCAATCATAGTTTATTCTTTTATTTTGAGAAACTCTGAATAATATTTCGTTACTAATGTTATCATAAACGATTAATCTATACAAATCATATGAATTTCAGGAGAGTGGAGGCTACATTATTTTATATTAGATTTGTTCATCAATTGTTCATCTTCAATAATTAAATTTGGTTTTTATCATGTTTTATATTATTTTTTCGTGATTTTTTATTTAATAAAAAGGAAAACAGAAAACCTAGTTTATCATTTTTACGTTCTTGTAAAATACTTTTTAGCCTGTTGCTCTGGATTTATGTTTCAATTGAAACTTTCCTCCTATATTCATTCCATTGAATTAACTGCAAGTTACCAAGCTGTGCACTTTAGACTGGATTGTCTAATTACACGATTTTCAGTGCGCCTCTCGTTCTAAACGATTTGCCTGCCTTCGTTCAAGCGAATGCACATTATAATCGTAGATGGATGCGACAGTTGCCTTGACTAGGGAAATTTTCAATCACGCGGCTGATTCTAAATGTTGAAAGCGGGTGTTTTTTTCTTCTCTTGTGGTGACAGCCCTCTATATTTTTGGGGCTTGTTCTGATCTGTGCAGCAGTTAATTATAAACATAGAAGCGCTTACATTAAAATGTAGTTATGCTTCAGTATTATGCTACGTTGTATAAATCTGTGGTAATATTTTAATGCAAAGTTGTTGAAGATAAAATTAATGTTTTTAACATTTTCTTTTCCTTTGTGAACTAAAGGTCAAACCAAAACATGCAAACACTGACATCTTTTAATTAAATGATAGTTTTAAATATTAGTATGCATTAGTATTTTAATTGCGCATAATTTTCTTTCTGGATCGCAATTAATTACATGTTTTAGTATATTTGTTTCACCTCCAGTTGATCTTCTTCACCACACTATTCTACCTACTGGCCTTCTCAGGAGAGAGCTATCTCCCAGTTCAATTTGTGACCTCTCTTACTCCCGCCGCCAAGTCCAATCGGACGATCAAGAGCTTCTACCTTGCCGTGGAGGCAGCCATTAGCGGGGTGTTTGCAGCCACCGTCAAAATGGCGGTCTTCTACGGTTTTTATACCGTGCTTACTCATACCCTGTTCGGTGTCAATCTTGTCGTTATTCCGTCTGGTAAACATTTTTCGTTCCTTTTAGTCCGGAGCACCCTTTCTTCACATACAAGGAAAGAGATACCGACATTGACTGTAGATAATGGTGTCAAACATTCCGAAATGAACGTCTGTGTTGGGACGGTTGGTTTGGATCAACGCTTATTTTGAATTGGTATTTTTACTCAGTTTTGAGAATTGAGTCTAATGCCAATTTTCAAAAGTATCTGGAACTAAAATAAACAGACTTCCATTTCGGAATGTTTCACTCCATTACCTACAATTAAAGGGGCCAATGTTGGTATCTCTTTCCTTGTATGTGGATGGTGCAGGCTGTCGGAATATTTTGATTAACTATAATATGAATACATATTTTTATTATGTCATTATAAATATTATTTTCAGATAATAATTATATTTATTCTATACTACTTAAAAATGAAACAGTAATATGTATTGAATGATTTTGAAATTTTGTATTTAATTATAATTTTGAAATTTCGGTCCAAACAAACTATGACTGAGAAATACAATTTTTGAAACCTCTGATGACGTCATGTCCTTGTTTGTTTCAGTCCTCGCGGCATTATTTGGGGCAATCCCATTCGTGGGCACCTACTGGGCGGCTCTTCCGGCCGTCTTGGAACTCGCTCTTGTGCACCACGAACTCGGACTGGCCATCGCGCTCTTTGTAATTCACCTTTTGCCAACTTACTTCCTGGACACGGCCATTTATAGTGAAATCAAGGGGTGAGCTGTTATCAATAATGGGTTGTGACCATGTTTATCTGTACAATAAATTAACCTACCGTAACGACTCTCCGCAGCGCTGGACACCCCTACATGACAGGTCTTGCCATAGCTGGAGGAGTCTACTGTCTAGGACTGGAGGGCGCTATAATGGGTCCCATTCTCCTGTGCTTCCTGCTGGTAGCGGTCAACGTCTACACCACCATGCTGGGACCTGTTGGTTCTGCGAGTGACCCCTGTCACCCCTGCGATGCTCCAGGTAACAGAGGGCGTTCTTGCTGTATCAAAAGAGCGTTTGATCTGGTTCACTTGTTTGTCAAAATTAATCACAAAAAAATTGTAACACCACTACAAAAACAGTTGTTTCGTAAATTTGTTGCGTGAGATATTTTGAAATCTTACAAAACCGCTTTTGGAAAGTAGATTTAGTATTTCAAATTGCTTTTAACTTTCTCAATTTATTAAAAACTCTTGTTCCTTTCTTACTTAGATGGATCCTCCAAGACTCGACGCTACGGCAGAAAAGTGCAGTTCAACCCAGGACTATCCAGGTCAGTTGGATCTTCTTCTTTTAATTAATGCAATAATATTCAACTGAAATCCAGGCCCCAGTTTCACAACAATATTAACTCAGCGTCAACTATGCCATATTTAAATCTCTTTTCAGATCTATTTCGGATCACGGCAACAATATGGGGTGATTTTGTTGAACTTGAATATCTTCCTTAAAGCATTTTCCCGGTTTTCTGTTCACTTAATTCTGTTTTATTCAATGTTTTATTTATTTATAGTTATTTCAATAAGTATTGGCGGCTACGCGTGTTGATTCTTTAATCTAATTCGCAAACTCAGTCGAAATAGCGGCCTAAGATACCCATTGATTTATTGATTATAAATAAATAAATACTCTTTGAATTAATCGGCTTTCTTCCTAGAAATAACAATTCCTTTGTCTGTCTTCTTTAATATTTCAATTTGTGGTTTCAGCACTGTGTGTTTCCTGATTAGCACCAACCCTTACTATGTAGTCACTCGCCTGTTCTGATGTTTTACAGTGATCTGAAAATCGTATATCTATTTCTATACCGATATATACTGAATTTCGTTTCCTTGTGTTTTGGAGTATGTTACAATATACTACCTGATCTGAATTATTCCGGGTCTTCGTGACTGATTTTATAGACTAGTGTTAAATTCATCAACGGACTCTTTATCCGATGTTTGAGTAGTAAAAAGATCTGCTAACAATCAATGTTGACGTAGAACAAGTCGTATAGGTGCACACCATAATATAGAGATCTCTATAGTGCACATGTCTTAGTCTATTAAATGGTGTCATAGCGTTTCGCATAATCTCGTTTGGCATAACCGCATTTTGCATAATCGAATTTTGGCATAATCACAAATAATTCAAGTCGGGTTATCGCATAAACATAGGCATACTAAACTTTTTTTTAATTCAAAGGATATATATTTTTATGTAATTAAGTAATAACATGTGCATTAACATAGGCATACGGGATGTTATCGTCGAACAATTTGCTGTTTCAACACTTCAGCTACCGGCCGTGACACGTCTGTATGCCGGGCGTTGTCGCGGTCCTTGTATTTCCTGCTTGGAGTAAGGGAAGACTTCGCTCGATTGACTGTTGTTCTATCTGGAATAGTTCAATGAGAGCGAAAATATTGGGGTGAGGATTGTTCAGATCGAATTATATCGAGCATATTTAAAGTTACTAATTATGCTTAATGCGTACACTGATTATACCAAATGCGACACAATAAGTTTCAAGGTGTGTACCTAATCCGAAAGTACAGATCCATAGATTATGCCAAACGCGTTTATGCGAAATACTACGTAGCCTATTAAATACAGAGTAATACAAATCTAGTGTCAAAATATTCATTTTAGCTGGGCTATCTGATCGATTGAAAATTATGAATGGACCATTAACAGCTTAAAATGTAATATTAAAAATGCAAAACTGATTCTATACCAACAATTAAGCGATTAAGTATTATTAAAAATATGGTATATTTTGCATATTCCTGGATACAAAGTTTTAGAGAAAATGTGTCTATAGATAGTAAAAAAACATTGTAAACATTATTATTGACGACATAATTATAACCAGTGTTCATAGCAGTCAGGGAAAATGAAAAATATATTCAAAGTCAAGGAAACATAAATTAATTCTTAGTTCAAAATCCATAAATTTTCGGTTTTTGACCCTAATTGTTTAGAAACCCTAATGAGATCTATATTTGTTATATTTTATACGTTTTTCTACTTATGTTTCCCAAAAATCAATATGATGTATTCATTTATCTTGGATATTCAATTTTTCTGTATTTATGGTCTTTTTATCATTTATTACTTTTATTCAGCCGGCCTCGTGTGGAGAGTCTTTGATTATTGATCATCTGGTACAGACCATTAACATTTTTTGTGTGTGCGTGCGTGTGTTCTTTAGTATTTTAAATGGTTATTGTGCAATTTTGTTAACTCGATATAGATCCTCAACACCTTGCTTTATCAAATATAATTGAAAACCTTTAAAAATAAATGTGATGCAATGTTTGCACGTGTCATACATTTTAATAATTATATTATTAGACTGGAATGATAATTTCATCATTATAG
Organism: Vannuccia rotundouncinata; assembly: GCA_034780395.1. Taxonomy (NCBI): domain Eukaryota; kingdom Metazoa; phylum Platyhelminthes; order Proseriata; family Coelogynoporidae; genus Vannuccia; species Vannuccia rotundouncinata. Next base: position 13,345 of record JAUZNC010018315.1, read on the forward strand.
GCGATTAAATCGAATATTACCTAGATTGGTCGATAATTAATAACTTCTTTGATACTTTTTCCAGTGTCTTTTATTTAACATAAACATACAAAATCGGAATTAAATTTAAATCTGAATCATTTAATAAAAATTAGTTAAAAACAATGGTTCTTTCAATCAACAAGGAAGTTTAACATATTCGCAGTCTTCCTTTTCGGACTTCTGTAATCTACATCGATTACAATTAAAGAGATACTTTTTTATAAGTTTTAATTAAAAACTTTTAAATGTAATAGATTTTAGAAATGTTCATCTTATAAAATAACAAAAGTATTGTATTAAAATCACCCCAATTAGAATTAATTATATTTACAGTTTGTCTGATTTCAAACTAATGGTTGAAGGTGGTGAAATTTTATTAATTTGTTTTGACGGTGAATTACTAATATGTTAAATACATTTATTTAAAATTTCCTGAGTCCGTCAGGTATTTTATTGATATCAATTTTAATTATAAATTATTTCAGATAAACTTCAAATCATGACAAGTTAAATTGTCAACACAAACTTTTCGTTTTATTATTATAGATTCACAAAATACATTTTAAAAAGCAAACCATTATTTTCATATTGATGAGATAGAATTGTTCTAAATTTTTAAAACAATTTATATTACTAATACCTAGAAATGTACTTATATTTCTTTCCATGTTTCAATTTTCAGACGTTTGACAATTACTTAAATGCAAGCTTTCCTACGATTAGATAGATATTCCTGATGAATCGATGCATCTAACTATTTAGAACTATTGTGTTTTCGTTTGTTTTTCATTGTTAAATTATAGAAACTTGTTTTTGATTTTATTTTTAAAAATTGTATTTATTTCATTATAATTATTCTTCATTTACATATCAGATCAGCATGCGAACTTATTTGAATTATTGACAAACTTTATGCACATTATTTAATAAATTGCGAATATTAATCAATAGTGTATAATATAAATAAATTTCATTATATATATAAGAGGAATACTATATATCCAAAAACTATAAAAATGGCCGTATATTTTGTACTATAATTATTGTTTGTATATTATAAAAGAATTATATTAGATATTTTCTGTATATATATAACATTTATTTAATAAATTAACCTAGTTATCCTTATTCTAGAATTGTGTTCCATAATTTTAAAACATTTTTTAAAGGTAAGTCCGCGGACAAACCATAAAATTTCAACAAAAAATCGGCTAAGCAGAAATTGTTCAAAGTATAAAGGGCTAAAATTCGTCGGCAGACATTACTGCTGGCCTGTATTTTTAGGTGGCATAAATTTCTGGATTACCCTATTATATTTTCTAGGGCAAATGTCTAGAGGATTATAGTGGTATCGTATTTAATTTGGTGTTTTTAGGAAGAGGTATTTTAAGGCTTCGCTAATCTGTATTGTCTGTAAGTGATATTCTCTAATGAGAATACGTGATATTGTAAAAAAATGATTCATAACATTTTATGACGTGACCGGCGAAGATAACTTTCGATCTTAGTTATTATGCAAGCTTATTTTTCTAATTAATGTATATTCAAGAGTAAAAACAGAAAATTAACTGCGTCTTGACGTCAGAGGGTACTATAGGACAATTAGTTAAGTGTTAGAAATATATCGCATATTCTAAACTTATTAAATTTCGTGATCTACCAATTGGACTATTCTATAAGATAACATATTTTAATGGGTACCATAAAATAAAACTTCAACAAAAGATAAAAATTAAACATTTTATTAAATAATTCAGTTTTACGAAATAAGTAAACACATTTTAAGGAAAGACTAGAATTAAAATGATAATATAAATACATAAAGTGATCATCTAAAAGTCATAATATTATTATTTACACTATAATAGCGGTAGGAGCGGGCATATAATACAATGACGAGAAGAAGAGCGCAGTTCAATAACTCTGGTCAGAAACATGAAGTACGTGCTGAATATTGTCCAGCTGAAGTCGGCAGCACAGATCTTCAAGAAAGAAGCGAGTCTCCGAAGAATGTTCAAGAACGGCCCGCAGAAAGGCGTGCACTTGACCGTCATTGGAATGAAGGTTCAAAGCTGGCAGCCAGTGGATGTTTTCTGCTAGACCTTCAGAACTCTCCAGCTGCAAATGGAGGAGAAGGAAGACACGTTAGCATTAGCGGAAGAGATGATTGCTTATAGGACAACGAACATATTTATGACTGATATGGAGCAGGTCTTTGAAGAAGACGGCTAGATCACGACTAATAGCCCGCATTGGGGATTCTTCCAAATGAAGACTGGAGGCCAGGCCGACCCTGACTAGACAGGGAACCACTTCTGCGTCTGAAGGAACAAGAAGAAGCGCAGATTTAGTGTAGATAGCGAAAGAACTAACTTGTCTAAAATAATCCGGTTAATTCGACACTTTGAAGGGCCTCAATAAAAGGACGAATTACATTAAATACACAAAAGTCTAAAACTAGGTAAATTATCTCGAGTTATTTGTACCAGACATTTAATGTGACTCTCATTGGTTGAAATCGGATGAAAAACAAACAAGCGTTATGAAAAAGCCTACACATTACTCAAATATTGAAAACTATACACAGCCAAACAGTTATCAAGTTGCGATAGATTTTGAAAGATATAGATAGTCAGAACAGTTTACATGATTTGAATTAACCATAGATATTGTATATTATATATAGAACTAGATTGCACATCTAAAATATTTCTATACTAAAGTATGTTGCATCGCGTGTATGGCAAATCCAGAGTTGTGATTGGTTAAATAATTTGAAAATAACTTTAACAGAATTTATATATTTAATTGATACATATAAACAATTATTGAATTTAATATTACTACAGCAATTACAAATAATATTGATTTTTTTGCAGGATCGACAGAAACCGATACATAGTGACAACAATCAGCTAGATTACCCATCTAGTTAAACTTAAACAAAGATATAGTATATCTATGGAATTAACATGAAAAGACGTAATTATTTCAATTTGCCAGGGCTACAATAAATAGATGTTTTGTCTGTATTCAGAAACAACTAATTTGAATAATCTTTAAGTTAGATGCCCTCTCTATGTATGTTAAATATCTATGAATTATATTCGATCGATGGCATTAGAACAATACTCAATGTTTAAATAATAATTTATATTCTCTGTCTAGTCATTATAGCGTACTAATTTATCGATCTAATAAAGACGATGGTAAATTACCTGACTGAATGGCCTCGAGTGCCTTGGCTGGATTCATATTGCACGCCACAACATCAAGCACAGGAACAATGGCCCGGAGACTGTTCTGATAGCGCTCCAGAGGCATCAAATGGGGTTCATCCTCGCAAATCTTCCGCAAGTAGATAGACAGAGTGGGATAGAGATCGGGAAAGCTGTTTACTGAAGACAAGGAAAACAATTTAACAACTCCATGTTATTGTGTGGAAGTCTTCATAAATAAATTTAGAACGGGACCTACTTAGAGCGACTACCCCGTTTTCATTTGAGGAGAAGATGTAGAAAAGACGGTGAAATACTTCAACCTCAGAACCGTGCAGCCATCTATCCCAAACAAACAATAGAACAATATATATATATATTCAAAACGTACTAATAAACTGTTTCTATATTAATTAAGTGTGATTGCAGCAGTCCTGGACTCACTCCATTTGTCGCTGGGCCTCCAGCACCGCCTGCATCAGTCGGACAGCGCACCATTCCTCGGCCAAGCGGTCGTCTTGTCTTACACAAACTTCAATAACTCGAACACATCCGATCAGGAGTGGACCTGACACAAATTAACGCTATCAAATGGATGTCCAGTTTAAATGAATTTGTTGCTTTAATTTCAGAAAACGACTTACATTAAATTAAAAAAATGTATTATTCAAATAGATCCAAAAGAAACTAAAATAAATATACGAATTTAACAAAATCACCAGTCGTCGTTACAATTTATCTATAAAGGATGGAACGATGTTATCAAAGTTATAAAATGAAATCAGACACATCGAAAAGATTGAAATCTCTCTCTTTACCCTTGGTAGAACTTTGTAGTATAAACAGCATGTTCTCAAACAAATCTGCATTTTCCCGAATAGACTTGAGCCAAACATCTTTGCAGGTTTCTGACGAAAGCACAGTACTCAAAAATCTAAAAAAGGAAAGATATCCAGGTGTATATTATCTACAGGTTAATAACGGGTTACACTTTCTTTTTATACAGTTTAAATAGTTATACTTGAATTTTGTGTATTAGTCAAGTTTTACATTGACAGCTTGTAACAATTCCTCGTCTAAATATCATCACAGGTTTAATCCAAAACATAAAACTTGATCCCAATCTAACTATTTTCTCATATATTTTAGCCATACATAATAGACACAAAATAATACACCAACCTCGCAGTTTCCACCAATATTGGAGTATCCCGACAGTTCAACATGTAAAGCATTATTGATCTGTAAAATAGAAAAGTGTACATATTATCAGTGAGCATTACGCCCAATATTAATTAAAACCATCTATATTTAATGAAACAGATACTCTGGAAGTTAAATTTTCCTCGTAATATAAGTAATAAAACAATAATTCATTTGGAAGGAGTTCAACTCACATCAGTTCCTCGTTTAGGGTCAACTGTTTGCAGATATCTTCATCGCATGCCATATTGGCTAAAATACCAATACAGATCTCCTGGAAGGCAACACAGGATCACCTTTATTAATAGTGAAAGGTAATTCTGGTGATTTTAATTTATTGTCTTTGATTTATTCAGAGATTCATTCCGTTAAAACTAAGCCTTCAATGTGGTCCCTATTTTATGATGATAAAATAAAATATTGTTAATGAATATAGAAAAAATATAAAATCCAAATTTCATCCTGAGGACTAAAGTGTGACTTCTGTGTATATAATTGAGTCATCTGTTTTTATTAATATTATATGTATTCGAAGAGAGTCAATAACAATATTTAAATGCAAAACAGATTTTAAATTATTTAATTATTTTCGCAGGTTTTGCCACTTGTTCAACACATTTAATAATATTTTAAATTATGTAGTTCACAAAACATCGATTAATCTATTCTTGGAACAAACAGATTTGTGATCATACCCAGTTTTTAGTTTGTATTTAAATCAGTTTAATAGGTTAATAAAAACATGCTTTGAATTATAAATAAAAAAAGTGAATGACCCAAAGAACTCACAACAAGTCTGGGGTAACGCGAACAGGCAATTGCACCAGTGAAGATCCGAATGATTTCAAAATCTTTGAGAAACTGCAACACCTCCTTGGTTACTGTCATGTCCCAGAGCCGGCATAAGTCCTGTTCTAGCTCAGTTTCTATATCCTCCGGTTGAAACACCTCTGACTGCTCCTCCTGACTGTCTTGTCCATCCCCCCCGCCCCTCCCACTGTTGACAATCGGAGTGCCTCCACAGTTCGGGGTTCTGTCACCTGCCTCAATACGAGGCGTCGGGAAACGGAGCGGAGTGAGGCTGCCATTCGAGTCATTACCGACAATGCCGAAAGCTCTCCAGCTGGTCGAGGGAAGTTCCGCCTTTTCGTCCACCTTTGCGATGACGCGCATGAGGAGAGAGAACAGCCAGTGCTTACTGTACGCTGTGTCGCCAATTGTGTCTGCATGGGCCAGTTCGTCGGTGATATCAGGTGGTGGTGATGGATTCCTGTCGGCCATCTTTTTACTGCCTTACCGATAAGTTTTTCAAGAAAGGTGGAATAGAAATACAGAAATTCAGGGTTATTGAGTTTTCTGAAATTTAAAATATAATTTGATTGAAGCAAGAAGGCCTTAAACACACTACTGGTGAATTTAAAATAAGATCCATATCAATGTATACATTTATAAAAAGTAGGTTATAACAAGAAATTGGATTAGTTTAGAATGTGTAACTTTATAAGATTAGGATTAAAAATAGAGTTGAAAGTGCACCAATATTTAGATTGCATTTGAGTGCTTCCCCGACGAAAGCTGTAACATTTTTTGAAAAAGAATCCGCTACTTAACAAACAAAGTATTAATTAAACATGTTGAGTCCAATAAAAACACAAAACACTTCTTTTGTTGACAAAAATTATAAATAATTTTACACATCAAAGGAGCTTGCCATCGATAATTCTTCTTATGAAATTTGGTACAGTAAAAAAGAGAATAAAGTGTCGAATATTGCAATAATATAACTTTACTTCAAAATGAGACATTTATGTTATTAATAGTTACGAGATAGTTATTCAAGTATAAAAGCAAATGTCATAACTTTTAATTTATTGGATCATTCTAAAATATATTAATTATTTTTTTGATTTAAAAAAATGGATTTGCACTGAATTTAAATAAACTGTTAACTTGTTGTTGAAATTACTTGTAATAAATAAACAATAAATTTATTACAATTATGTTAATATATCTTTTGAGGTATAAGTTGCATTGAATTTGGTCAGAAGAAAGAAAGTATGTTCAAATGAGTCAAATGTATATTTTATTTAATTATAAACTAGATGCAATGAACATTTTAGGAGTCATAAGAAATTAAACTGTGAATTCTTTAGAATATACATCAAAGAAAGAGTTCTTCTTTACTGAGGCACATTGGAGCATAGGTCATCGTGTGATTGAACCACCAGGAACTTTTGTTATCTCTGGCAAACACTGTTCAATTCATTCTTTAATATACGAATCTGAGTTTATTGAGAGTTTCCTATGATTGTTTCATGTGATGGTTCACAAAATCGCACAAGATGTCTTTTAACAGAAAGGTGAATATCGATGTGATGTCCAAAATAAGAAGAATTGTTATGTGCACCAGCATAATCCACATAACACTACCATGAGTTGATCATTAACCATCAATAGTTCACCCATTTGCAGGGAAGTTAAGATAAAATTGTTTTCATAATTCCACCATTAAAAACAACATTGCAAATAAATTTTAAGTTCAGTTGCAGTGTTAGAGCTTAACTCTTTGAATGCAATGTTCATAAGTTGACATAAAATTCATTCACAACTACCTTGTGTTGACTAAGCCTATCAAACATTAGACGCTGTGTATTTTGATCCCTATATGCTCAACATTTCTTTTTGTTGTATTTCATTGAATTGAAACCAAAAGAACATCTTTAGTGCTCCATTTAATTTTTTTTAAATTAAACAGACCAATGTGTAAACTGAAATGTGTATGTATGCAATTTAAAAAAAAATAATATATGCATTTTAAACAATTCAAATATGAAAAGTACCTGGTAGAATTGAAATCCAAAAGAATGTATTGGTTATACAGTGCCCCCTACCCTTTTATGATACCATGTTTCAAGTATCTGCTTGCAAATCTATAAGCTCTCTTTTCTCTCAGTCAGGTACTAGAAATGCCAAAATTGTACTTTTTGTCTGGGCGAATGTCAAAATGTCAAAAGTTCAGTGTCAAAATAATTGACTGTTTAATTAGTCTGTGGTCAAATTGAAATCTGAAACAATTTGTGTGATCAGTGTACCAATGTGAAAATTTGATTAACTATAATATTTGTTGTACTTCTTATATCTTTTAAACCTGTCTTTTAAATCTGTTGATACTTGTCTGAAATTATAATCCAATTGTCATATCATGTATTAATGAAGATATGTATTAATATAATGTTATTTAGGCCATTTTGAAGACAATTATCCGGCCTCCCAGTATTCTGTAAAAATTTTTTTTATGACAAATTTTTTTTCAACCAAATAACAATACATGTGTTTACTTATACATTATGATTAACATTTTTTACAAAAGAATATGCATGGAATGTACATGTGAACCTTTACTGTCAAATGTTTTTTACATTATACAATAATCTATATGGAATATCATTGTTAACTAGAATAAATGTAATTTATGAACTATTTTTTATGATATATAATAAGAATATATAAATGATGACATTGTTTTTACAATATATAACAAGGATAATATGTTACAGTTACATAGATAACGTGCATGTGTAACCTGTAAATATTTTGGGAATATTAAGAATTTAATCAATCCAAGTAATAAAGATCCTTAAACTAGCCAATCTTCTGTCTTTTGCAATCTTTAATATCTTCTTCTAGCTGTATTACTTCTTCAATAGATCTTTTTCTTTGAATACCTATCTCTAAAGTTGACTGTACTTTTTGCAATTGCACTCTTGTTTCTTTCAGAATTTTATGAAGTTTTTCATTTGCAGCAGCAATTGAATCTTCTGCAACATTTATCCCCAGCTTCTTAGGACTGATCTTTTTCTCAATAACATCCTTAATAGATTTTTTTACTTCTTGGCTTGCAAACAGTTTTTTTTACAGCCTCTGTTTCCTCAAAAAAAATTTTAGCTTCTAGATCTGCCTTATACTTGTGGTAGCAGCTTTTTACTGATCTGAGCAATTTTTTTTGTTACTGGAACATTCAAAAGACCACCTGCATTTATGATATAATCTTTGACAATTTGTAATGCAAACAAGGTCTGCAAGTCAAGTAAATTTCCATGTGTAACCAGCATTTCTTGATTGATTGAGAATCCACATTCTGGTGCTGCATTTTCCATGATTCAGAGTCAATAAACATTTTACCAATGATGTTAAGCAAGGGTACTTAGCTTAACCATTTTCATCTTTAAGAGTTTGTTGAGTTTACAACTCAATGATTTTGCTTGATGACAATTCCAGTCCAAACTCCTCATGAACTAGTGTAAGATTATTTTGTAACATATTTAGTTTCATTAGAGAAAAGAAAAACAAATATAAAAAATAATAATTTTACAAAATTTCATATTTTATGACCTTTTATGAATTATTCTAAATTTTATGACTTTTTAAAACACTGGGAGGGCTGAATTATAAAGTAACATATTTGTTGATCAATTTTTGTACTGCATATAGTGGGAGGGGGGGTCATTTGTGTACAGGGAGGAGGGAGTCATTTGGATCAATTTTATGTCTTATATGTACTTTTTGGATTTTAATTTTGACCAATATTATCTTTTCCATATTAGATTGAATTGTTTATCTCCCCCCCCCCCTCCATAAACAGAACATTAGAAAAGGTATCCATTTATAAAAGAAATATACATCATTAAAAAAATATTTATTCAAGCAGATATAAATAATTTTATTTTTGGTATATAGCAATAATTGCTTTGTTTAGAGGTTTTGGTACATAGATTTTTCCATAGTGTATTATTAAGCAATTATTATATTTTAAAGAAGTATTATATAATAATAATAAATTTATAACACATACAATCAGAATAAATATGCACAAGTCCTTTTAATATCTCCATTGGCACAATTACATATATGGGATTATTAATTGTGTTACAATATTTTACTTCTGCATGTAATAATATGTACAATGAATTGTTGAACCATTAGTAAAGCATTGCCAAGTTGCATTATGATCTTCATATCAAAGGTTCACTTAACATATTATCAACCAAACACTTGATTTTTTTTGAGAAATGGTAATGATATCTTCATTGGATACAAAAATAATTCCTTTGATCCTCAAAGCATGTGGAAGGATATATAAGATGTAAGCAGCCATCACACATAAAATGCTTATTTTATATACATACTCATAGACACTTTGCACTAATATCTATATTGATCAATTGTTATCCTTTGTAAACTTAAAAGTACTCTCTGTAATTTTTTTCTATGGCTGTTTAAATGAGATCTCATCTGTGACAAGCCTATTTTTATATATGAATAGATAGCAAATGGCCCAAAATCTTGTCTGTGACAAAGCCATGGAAAAAATTGTTGTGCTCATTAGTTTATGCATGATTTTGTTTTCCAAACTATAACAAAATAATCTGCATGTAGTGTGAAAATTTTTGTTATTTTTTACCTAGAATGCAAATTTAAAGGAGTGTTCAAAATATTTAAAGTATCTAATTTCAATTTTCCCTGACTTTCCTTAACCAAATTACAAAATCCCTGATTCCCTATGAATCCTGAATTGATATAAAAAAAATCTTAAATTATATAAAATTTGATTCAAAATGTAAAATACATACAAGCATTTTAATATAATAAAATTACTAAAACATTATCATTTTTTATTTTTAATAGAATTATTATACAGTCAAATTAGTAATGTGTAAAATAAAAGTAAGCAAAAAAATATATATATTTGTTATTATTTGTAATAGAATTATTATTTTTAAATCAGGGATGCAGCCTGGTAAAGTTCCATATTATTGTGAGCTACCTGGTTTATATGTTCAACTTTGCATACAATTTTTTGATCCAATGAAAAAAGTCAAGTAAAACATTTATTTAAATGACTAGACTAGTAGAGGTACTACTGATCGAATATCTATTGATATTTATAAGATGTCTAAATAATATTAAACACAATAAATTTTTATTTTCAATTTAAAAAAAATTAACTTGATTACCCTGAATTAATGTATAGAAAAACGTTGTATTTCGGTCGTAATACTTTAAAATATTTTAAACGAAAGATTTAAAATAATTTATTTTCAAAAATAGCTTGATTTGTAAAATTAATGGAGGGATATTAAGTTAAATATGATTATTTAGTTATATATTAAAAAACTAATTAATAAGACTTGAAAAATAATTTGGTGCCTAATAAATAAACAACAAATTTTGATATAGAAATAAATGTATTTGTCTCTTAAGTAAATTTCAATGGTATTATGTTTATTATAAATAATTTCCTTTTACTATCTTATTTTGTATACATAATAGCCGCCACTAAAAAAGTAGATATATATTTTTAAAATATAAAAGTAAAAGTATTTCACCCAGACAAAAGACAAAATGATGAAATCTTGTTCGGCCAAATCGGTCAATATATCTTTGCACAAGTTTAATTTCTTTTAATTTTCATATATATTATGAGTCCTTATTGTTGTATATAATATATTTATAACAAATACGTTTTTTTGGAGAATTGTTCATTTAAGTCAATTTAATTTATTTTAATGATCAATTGCTATTGATTTGCCTGTTTTTAAATCGGACACTGTCTTACGAATAAAATTAATAGTTGACCAAACTATTATAATATAGAGATTAATTACGATCTCACTGATTTCCCCATTGATTTTTATATTAATTAGTTAGAACGGCAAACAATAATCAAAAAACTCAAAAGCGCATTTCAACTATATACGGTATTAGTTTTGGGAATTCAATAAATATTATATATTTCAATAAGCTTTTAGATTATTTGTCCTCAAAATACATGTATCGAACCATTAAAAATTTGTTACGTCACACTTTACCAACATATTACTCCCATGAATTAAAAAATTTCGTATTAATTATCGTATTATATATATATGTTCCTTCGCGACGTTTTTTTCTATATTGAATATTGATCAGTTTGCAAGTCTTGATATATATATTGGGTATATAATAATCATTGATTTCACCCAATGAACAATAAAAGTAGTTATCACCTTAAATGTATAAAATCATCCGCTAGTTGAATATGGAATATAGAAATCAAAATGCATATTTAACAGACTATTTGTCTATAAGCCTTTATCAACGTATAATGACCAAAATTTTAAAGGAAATAAATGAGCCTTTAATATTATTATAAATGTTATATTTTTTCACTGACTTACCCTGGTAAAAATGACGTATACGCACTTGTAAAAAAATACGTATACGCCACCAATTTGTCACATATTTGTAAGTGTATACGTGACGTATTAGTGGTGTATACGAGACGTATACGTTGTAAATAGGAAATTGCATATACGTGACGTATACACTGCATATACACGACGTATAGGTGGCTTTTATGTGACGTATACACTGCATATACGCGACGTATAGGTGGCTTATATGTGACGTATACACTGCATATACATGACGCGTATACACTGCATATACGCGACGTATACGTGGCTTATACATGACGTATACACTGCATATACGCGACGTATACACTGGATATACGCGATCGACGTATACGTATTCATGAAACCAGCGCGTCCACATTATGTTTTTTTTCACGCGTTTTTTCGTGAAACCAGATTTATGCAATTTTCGCGTTTATTTACTTATTTATGCATTTTATTTACGATTTTAATGTTAATACATGTTCATTATTTAGAGATATTTTGAACAATTTTAATAAATATAATTTTGCTGTGATATTAGATGATCGAACGAATATTTGTTATTTATGTTTAATTGAAAGTTGAAAACAGAATAAGAAGAAATTCGTCATAGGATAAATAATAAAATAAAAAACTTTAATAATGATCTAGAGTTATTTAAAAACGGTTTTAACTTATTAAGCCTCGAATTGAAACACATGACACCGAATAAATAGTTCATATATGCTAGTTGTACACTACATTTCTATTTAAATATACAGTAGAAATTCTCTGTTCCACCTTTTATCATTATTGTGTGAACACTTTTAATAAAACAGCAATTAAGAGATCATTTTAGTGTTTGTAATTATACTGATTAATTAAAAAAATGAATTTGATGTCAATTTAGTTGAATTTGATTTCAGATTTATCATCACTATATAAGTTAAAACAAATTAAGAGTATTTTGATGGATGAAGTAATCGCACGATAGCATGTATAGGTATTATTCTTTATAATAAAAGCATAAAAATAGAATTATTAAAAAATTATAATACTATTGAGAATGATTTAAAAATTATATTTGAAATGACAATGAAAACAATATCTTTAAAAAAAT
>JAUZNC010018326.1:12040-26101 GCA_034780395.1 Vannuccia rotundouncinata
ATGTTTTTGGTTGATAGATTTGGTTCCTGTTTCATGTGAAGCTAACTTTTATCTAAATGTAGTACTTACAATTTTCCGAAATATTTGATAATTGTTATGTCTTCTTATTTAAATATTTAAAACATAATTTTGTTGTGTTTTTAAAAAAATTATTAACTATTTTTTGATAAAAAAAATCACCGTACTTTCCAGTTTGATTAATTTTTATTTTTGTTCATATTCAATAAATATCCATAACAAAAATGAGATGTTTCAATTAATTAAAATTGTTTAAATTAATTAAAATTACATCACAGAAACTGCAAATATAAATCTTTTATTTGCTTCAAAATGTATGAAAGTATTCTATTTTATTTCTCCATATAAGAATATCGATAATTCTTTTTATAAAATGGTTAAATTGAGATTTCTTAATTTTCAAACACCGACCATGATTTACGGAGTAAACTTTTGAAACAATTTTCTACTCTTAAAGTTGTGCTTTTTTAAAATTTTAAATAACTTCAATATTTCTCAATCGATAATTATTTAATTTTCTCAAATATTATAGTTATTCTCATTCGGATTATATTTATAAAAACAAATCAAATCAAATTAAATAAAATAAATAAATAGAATTCAATTTCAACTAATAATCTTTCCAGTTTTGTTCCGTCTTTTAGCGGACGGGAGTTCCATCGACCTCAGCGCTCTTCTGAATTCCGACAGTGTCGACCCAGATTCTGAACTTGGAAAGATCGTTTCCGCTCTCCAAGGTTTGTCCATCTCCTCTTTGGTCTTGCAATTATTGATCGGTAGCGTGAATTTGATACCACTTAAAAGGAAAATAACCCATTTTATGATTGGGCCTCTGATTCCAATGTAAATTGTAAAAATTGATAACTTCGTATTTAAAAAAAATGAAAATGATTTTTAATGCCATGAGTGAAATGTTAATTATTTTACAAGTGAGCAATATTTGAATATGATTTTGAAAGTTATAATTGATAATTATTTTATTGGTACGTATTCATGAAGGAAATTTATATCAATTACATGTTATCGTTTTGTTTTCTGTGTTCCAATCTGTATTTTAGAATCTCCTGATGGAACTATTGACCCAAATTCTGATATTGGTCGCCTTGTCTCATCCTTAAAAGGTTCCATTATAATTCTTAAATATATCCACAGATTTATCGAGAAAGATTTTCACAAAATTTAAATCAATAATTGCAAATTTTTCTATAAGGCACCAGAGAAATTTTATCAATCGTATTGAATATTTGACTCTTCTATTCGTTAGGCTCTATAAAATAGATATCTATGTAATGTACACATTATTTAATTTATTAATACAAGTCTATTAAGTTGCAAATATTGTATTTTTATGACTATTTCCACGAAATTGGGAAAGTGGAACTTTCTGATACGAGGGCAATTTAATTTCCGAGTATCATAATGTACTTTACCAATTCGTGTATGTCATTACTTAATAAAGTCCACGTTATGTACCAATGGTGAAAAAAATAATACAATATAGTATAAATAAATGGTATATAAATGCTGTCAAAGTAAAAATCGATACTATTGCCTTTGTTTTACCATTTGTTATTATTAAAAGAATTAGTACATAAAGTTTTGTCGATGACACATAAAGTAGTCCATGGCATATAAAGCGCTTCTTTAAAGACGAGTCCATTACGTAAAAAGTCCACTTTATGTACCATGGAGAAAAAAAGGTTTAAATATCACAATATTGAATTTATATAATTTGGTAAATGGCCCTTTTTATTGGTCACCAAAATTGAAGTTAACTTTTACAACTCAATTTGATTTAAGCAGAATGGACAGTTGATTATTTTTATATTCTACCTTTTGTATTCTATACGACTCCCCTGTTTCAGAAGAAGGAACTCCTATATCCATGGATGCCCTGCTGAAACACAGCACTCCCGATCCAACTTCAGATGCTGCCAAAATTGTGGCCGCTTTATCCGGTTTGTGCCATTCTGTCTTGACAAACTATAGGTCCTAGCTTATCGAGGGAATCGAGACTACTTATAATGTCGATAAGAGATGATATTGTGTCTTAGCTGTTGAATTACTTTAGTGTTTTCTAACATCAATTTTAGGTGGGGCCTCGTCCAGTGAGATCGAAGCAATGATTAACTCGACTTCTATGGATCCAGACTCAGAACTGGGCCAGTTGGTTGCGGCCATGAAGGGTGAATATATTTTGTTGATTCAAATTGTTGCCAATCATGGAAATTATACGATATAAAGATTTAAATTTTATTTTAAAAACGTGAAGAAAATGGACATAAATATTTATGGGATATCTGTAGTTAAATAAATACTAATATTTGTTTTCTTATACTATCCTATACAGTATTTAATAAAATCTGGCGTTTATTAAAGTCAAAATACGAAGCATGGTGCTGTTCATATCTTTTAACGCCTAAAATCGGAACTTTGGTTATAAAAATCAATACATTAATTATCACAATTTAAATTGCCTAATCTATGAGTTTGTGATTAGAAGTTGAGTATGCGTACATTTACTGATAATGAGTATTATTTATCAAGTTTTAATTAATTAATTTATTTGTATATTTAAAAGTTTCACTGTATTCAAATTTCATCGTGATTTCATTAATTTTAAATGTTGTTAATCCATATTTCAAATATTTTATCCTCCACTGAAAATGGTTTCTATCTCCTCATATTTGGACGGTTTCCACTGCCCATGACTCCTCTCTTCCATGTTTTGTCTCCAGCTGGCGGTGCTCCCCCAGATCCCGGCAAAATGGCTCGTCTCCTGGCCAACCTGCCTCGATCCTCGGGCTTCCCGGCCGCCATTGGGGGAGGAAGTGGAGAGGAACAGGGCGAGCGGCGAGGCGGAGTGGAGGGATTGGTGAGGGGAATAATAACTTTATGATGTGAATCCTGTTTTAGGAGTTGAAAATGAATTACATTTGAGATGAAATAAAATATGAATTTGGTTATTTTTACTATTAGTTTGGCTGATGTTGTTATCATTGAAGAGTTACATTTGTTTTTGGCAAAGTTATCTGAAGGATTTTTACTTTCAATGAACAAAACAATTTTTGGAACGATTTAAAGGTTACAATGCGGTGCGGGTTTACTGCGGCTAATATTTGTGTCATCTTCATAGTTGACACAATAGCCGCTTGAAAGACGAACGTGCAGAGCTTAAAACAAAACATGCGGCAAAATAAAAATGGCGGTTGTTACTAAAATTTGAAGTAAATATCGTTAGTTTCGTACTAACAATTATTTTTTTTTGACCTTTTAAATGAACTTTTTAGAATTTTGGGTCTTTATATTTCTCTGTTTAAAAAAAATTTCAGTTAAATTTGTAAATTATTAAAATAAATTTGTGCTTCTCATGTTTAAATGAAAATGCATATATCAGTTCATTATAACAATTACTATATTATTGATTTCTTCAAATATAATGTTGTCACAAACATTACATTTCGTACTTTATCAAGATCAGCAATCTAAGCGAATGTTTACATCTAGTTTCAGTTTCAGTTTCAATTTTAGTTTCAGTTTCAGTCTCAGTCATAAAAACGAAACTGCCTTTTTAAATGCCTCATTTAATATTGGAGTTTAATAGATGCGCAACAAATGCTATACTGCGCCAACTAAACACTCCTAAATTAGTATTAAGAATATAACAACTACATTAAGAAACCTGTGTTTTAACACGCTTTTAATCAATTTGGCAAGAACATCTGGTGCGGATCTATTATTGGCTAAATATTATTAACCAATCAAATTGAAGTAGTCTATGGCGGCAGAATTTTTAGATTGCAGATCCAGTTGTAGTTATCCTGACGTAATTGAATAAAATCAATTTTGTTTTATAATAAATTCGAATTTTGGTCTGTTTATTTCCAATTTCAAATGTTACTGCAAATAATACGAGTATTTGAAACATTTCCTACTCCGAAGGCAAATGATACCGACGGAACCAGTCTGGCGGAAGTCCCAGGAGGCCCGATAGTCCCACCGAAGCAGGGGCACAGACGTCCCGACAAGGTCGGTGTAAAGATACTTCCTGATGACCTCGCGAGTAAAGCCTCCTCAAGTGGAAGCAAGAAGGGGACACCAGTGCTGGACGCTGCCGAGTCCACACCGGGAGGAAGAGAGAGCAGTACCAAGAAGGGGGGCAAGGAAGAGCCGGCCAAGGACCAGTTTGTTGTTGGTGAGTTGGATCATTGAGGAATCTTTCATAAAATTGACGTCATTTATTATATTAATCTCTCTCTGCAGGTAAGGTGAATGATAAGGAGGATCTCAAACGACTCTACAGTCAACCAGCAGAGGAACCAAAAAAGGGAAAGAAGAAGACAACAGGTAATCTTAAAGGTGCTTGAGTTATTTAATACCACAAAAAATATACGTTTCGATAAAATAAATATATTTAAGATTTCAAAAATTAAATAATAAATTCATATACTACTTATAAATTTGTAGTAGTAATGGTAACATTATGAGAATATTATAGAAAAAGTCAAGACAAAGGGCGGTGAAAACAGTAAGGCTGCAAAGACAGACGTGACGGCTAAATCTGCAAATAAGTCCGAAACCAAAACGGTCACCTTGAAGAGAGAAAAGAAGGTAAATATTTTCAATTGAATCAACACATTTCTTTGATCTAGTAATTTAGTAATGTTCATTTGTTGATAATTCAGAAAAGCGATGCAGGTGCAAAATCTTCCAAATCTGGAACCGAAGGTGGTACAAAAACGTCTATGGTGAGTGAATGCTTTGTTACAAATGATTTAATTTTTTTCATATGAAATATTTATTTATTATATATCTATTTAATAAATATTAATATATTAGATTTAAATACATATTTTAAATGTTATAATGCACCTTCGCATATATTGTTCCATTTGAAATATTATTGTAAAATTAGAATATTTTAATTTTTAAAAGACTGAAAGTCATCCAACTTCAAAAGAGTCCACAACAATTGAACCCGAGGTTGTGATCACAGAGGAACTTCTGGACACCAAAGATGGCTCATTCTCCCGGGAGCTCAGTGATGGTGGCAGCCATCTTGGATTGAGGTCGACGCAGGGTTCGGATCGTGACTCGGGCGCGAGTCCTGGTGGTGACGGTTTCTTGGCGATTCCTGGAGAAACGGAGGTAACTTGACGTTATCCCAATTGAAATAAACTTAAAGGATAAAAGAATATTTTGAAATTCATTTTCAAGTGTTAATTTGTCCAATATCACGTTTTGGAAAAAGATGAAATCATATTGAAATAATTGATTGAACATCCATAATAAGAATCGTTGAAGCGGTTTTGTTTGCTCCAACGATTTACAAGAAGGATGATTTCAATTTTTTTAATTAGGCTATTGTAAAATAAATAATATTGTATCAGATGAACTAAAGAACGACCAACTTCAAAATGTTCCTCTCAAAATCTCAGTTCCATTTAAGAACATTTTATAAAAAATCGGTTTAAAATGGAGTTTTTATCAAAAAGCACAATAATTACATACATATTGTGAACTATAGAGAGGCAGAACAGTTGTCATGATTTTAATTAACATAGGAAGATGCTATAGACATTGAAAGCTATAGAGAGGCAGAACAGTTGTCATGATTTTAATTAATATAGAAAGATGCTATAGATATTGAAAGCTATAGACAGGCGGAACAGTTGTCATGATTTGAATTAACATATGAAGATGCTATAGATATTAAAAGCTATAGACAAGCAGAACAGTTTCCGGGATTTGAATTAATATAGAAAGATGCTATAGATATTGAAAGCTATAGACAGGCAAAAACAGTTGTCATGATTTCAATTAACATAGGATGATGCTATAGATATTGAAAGCTATAGACAGGCGGAACTGTTTTTTCCGAAATTTGAATTAATATAGGAAGATGCTATAGATATTGAAAGCTATAGACAAGCAGAACAGTTTCAGGGATTTGAATTAATGGGAAAAGGAGCAATACACAATTTTCCTTTGCCATAATTAGATGCTATATAATTGCTATATACTCATACTAACCGTTTTGTCCGTATTCAACCACGACTAACTTGGGTAGTTTTTGACTTAGCTGTCAAGTATCTATGATTGAAATACGTGATTTCAGGAGGAGAGCCAAGCTCGACGTCTATCCGTTCACTCTCAGAAGGAATTCAAACGCCGACAAGATGCCGACAAACGGCGCCAAGCAGCCGACGAAAAGAGGAGGTCTCAGGACGAGGCAAGGAAGAAGGCCAAAGAGGACGCCGAGGACAAAGTGCGAATGGCCCTCACCCTAGAGGAGGAGAGGAGAGCGCGAGAGGAGGCCTTCAGGTGAGCCTGACCGAGGATCTTTCTCTCATCGTGTGAGAACGGTTCTATCGATTGTTTACACACAATTCAGGTTGCGAAAGGAGCAAGAAAAGGCGCGCAAATTGGCCGCAATCGATGCCGCGGAACAGAGAGAACTCGCCAAACAGCGCGCTCTCGAGCGCGAGAAGCGAGAACGCGAGTTGATGGAGAAGAAGATGGAGGAGATGAGAAGGAAGAAAGACGAGGACGAAGCTAGACGAAGGGGTTGGTCTTTGTTTATCCTCTGTCTCTGTTTATGCAACTGCCTCTCCACTGTTGTTGTCTCAACTGTCGCCACAGAACAAGAAGAGGAACGCCGCCGTCTTGAGGAGGAACGCCGACTCGCCGAGGAGGAGATGCTCTCCAAGATGGCGGCCGAGGAGCGAGAGGAGTATCTGCGCCAGAAGGCGGAGAGGGAAGAGCAGCAGCGGAGAGAGGAGGAGGAGGCTCGGTTCGTCACTAGTTTGGAGAAACATTTGTGCCCTTTACGTGATCGACATTTCTCTCTCTCTCTCTCTCTCTTCAGTATTAAGCGGGAAGAAGCGTCGCGGCTGGCTCTAGAGGAGGCTCGACGTCTAGCGGCCGAGCGGGCGCGTGCTCAGGAGTTGATGGCCGCCAGGTTCCAGTTTGTGAGGGGCCTGTTTGTGGAGCATGCTGGCCTACGCCACGACCTTGCTATTAGTCCGGCCTTCGTGTGGTCCTACTTCGACCTGCTTCACTGGCTCGGCTTGTCAGTGGACGGTCTTACACTATCTGCGGTCGAAGGATAGTTGTATAGATGTTTAAATGTTTTTAAATGTTGCTGAACATCAAAAAGTTTCCGTTAAGCGATAAAAACGGGACAGCATAATTTTAATCTTGAAAATAGAATATTTTATTGCTTTGTTTATGATATTACTCAACTGTTATTCATTCTCTGTACACAAAATAATTTCTTCAGATTCGTTTTTATTAATTACACCGATGATTGAACATATTTTATAATATTGTATTTTTACAATAAGATCGTCTTATATTTTGTAATTTTTATATTATGATCCTGTGTATATGTGATATTTTATAACTCTATATATTAAAACTTTATACTGAGAGAAGGTATTATTGATACTTATATTCAATTTCTTGATTGTGTTATTTTTTGGTTGGTCAGACAAGTGTGTTATTGGATTTACATTTACAAAACTGTTTGCTCCTTGTTACGTTCGTGTGTATGTGATTACAAGCTGTACGATTGGGTATTACAGTTTTGGGTGGTGGATAAAGATTTACGAGTATAGTATGCTTCCTTAATGGGGCCTTGTAAGCGGAACAGATCCCATATAACGGTTTATATAGTTGTTGATCTGCGGGTGCCGGTGCTGTCATTACACACTACGTATAATTTTATATTGTTTAATTACCTACTCATTTCAAATAAAAATGATATAGGTACCATAGAATATATTATACATAATTTTAAAGAACTCAAAAAATATAGTGTTACACCTATAATTAACATTATTTCGTCACCTATTAATTCTAATGATAACAACTTAATTATTTTATCAAATGAATATTAGCCAATGAGAATATTTGATCAAATCTTGAATATTGCTGCGTACAATGCTTGGGTTATATTCAAACACCCTTCCTAAGAATTTCCCTAGTGTTCGCAAAGGGGCCGAAAGTTATTCATTAAGGGCTCTTGCCACCACAACTATGAGTTAACGGTTACCGAAACACACCAAAAACTGTCTTAATAATGTCCATAGAACATGCTTTATTATGTCAACAACAAGTCAGCAACAATGTAATATGTCAGCCCCGTAGCCAATACCTTTTCGTTGGGAGGGGGGGTTGGGAGGCAACTTTATAAAAGACACTATTACCAAAATTATAAATATTAAATCGCTATTTGCTCCAAAAAGTAAATTTAGTCTAGGTATACATGAAAACACATTTTGCAAAAGTAGATACAATTTAGAAAGTTAGACAAGGAAATAGTAAAAAGACGTTAATGTAATAATAGAATAAAGCAGAACCACAGTTGTAAACTATCATATATAAAATAGCAGACATTTATCTAATTTATTTATATAGACAAGTGTAAAACATATTATTTATACCCTTTAAAAGCATAATATCATTAGTAAGTACCTTATATGATATAATATGTACATAATTATTAACTCATTTACATATTATTCATAAAAGAATACATATCGAATTATAGGTATACCTAAGTAATATTGTCTATTTTATCATGATATTGTATTGCTTACATGGGATATATTCACAGTAAGATTGTCAAATATTACAAAAAATAGCTTCGTAGGTCAACATTGTCTGTTTTTCACGATTTACATCTAAAAGTATTCAGTGGTTTAAACGATCGAGATTGACACTAAGTGCTCTGAAGGTATGTTTTTACACGCTTCTTGGCTGAAAGGGATCGTTCAGAAACTGCATTCGTACCTGGAAGTACTAATAAGAGTTCAACAATGGTTATTATTTGGGAGAATGGGTTGATTACTTTTAGGCGAATTCGTTATGTATGTAGAATGTCTTTCATTGCTTGCGGTTTATCTTCAACATCCAATTAACTTTAAAAAGGTTCTATTTGTGTTGTAAGGAGCGAGATATTTGTCTTCATTGTAAATAATTCACAAGAAGCCTCTCAGACGCCTGCGTGGATATGCGCGAGCTAAAATCTTATTAAATGAATAACTTAGAATAACTTAGACCGTTACTATGACAAGCCAGCACCTTGCTAACCTCTTAAACATAATAATTATACGATCCGTAGCAAAAAAAAGGAATAACGCCCTGAATATATAACAAATATCGAAGAACGTATATCGTATTTTACTCAATATTTTCAATATATTATAACACGACCATTAATAAGTGTATTCTGTATATTTGATTGAAACTAATTTATATATACCTAAACGTCAAAAAATTTAATCAATTTAATACATTTATATTTAACTATTTTTAATTAATCTAAAAACATTTAACCATTCAACGATGACAGAATTAATGAATTATTAAAAAATTATTAATTAAAATAAAAAAAACGTTCATTCACGTTAATATTAATATTTTTAATAAAATAAAATGCCATAAACATTATCAACTCATTACCATCTGATATTTGATAACTGCTTGTTTCGATCAAATTCAATTTAGAAGAAAATATAGCTGAGTTGTAGAAAGGTAGACATCAAATTTATACGTTTTGAAAGAAAATGTGGTCACTCTAATTAATAAATTATATTTAAATATTTGTTTATTGCCTGTATATAGTGGTTGTGAAATTTCTATCTGAGAATTGTAATATTTCAACAACCTCCATTATACTGTAATATTCTATTTTTTAAATCGATAATTCTTATCATTTGTTTGTTTAATTTATTGAAATATGGATTGATTTTATATTCCAGATCATTGCTCCTTAAATCGGAATTCTTACCAAACTAAATTTTAGTTTATAGAAACTTGGATATTATTTTATCAACTCATTAACTGTACAGTATCGTATAATCAAATTTTTTGATAATGAAAATTTAAGAGATACATTCAGCTGAAAACTAAACTGAAGTAAAATTAAATAAACAAAGTTATTAAATATAAAATAAGTAAATAATTTTTTTAATTATTAATACATAATTAAAATCTAAGTAATTATTAGTGTAAAAGTAATAAATAAAGAGATATTACTTTAGAATAACTACTCAGATATTAGTAAGATATATTAGATTGAAATAATACTTTTAAAAGAAATAGTTATAAATCCACAAAACACAAATTTTGTAAAAAGTTATTTAGCCATGAAATTAATTAATTATATTTTGTAATATTTGTGTACGTTCGTTTGGGTTAAATTTAAGGTACTCATTATTAATCAAAAACTCGTGGTAAATAATTTTCTATTAATGCAAAATATCATTGTCCATAAATATCTAAATTAATAAAAACAATTAATGAAATATGAATACATTATTAAAATTAATAACTCTGGCGAACAAAGATTATAAATAC
The DNA here is from genome assembly GCA_034780395.1 of Vannuccia rotundouncinata. Classification (NCBI taxonomy): domain Eukaryota; kingdom Metazoa; phylum Platyhelminthes; order Proseriata; family Coelogynoporidae; genus Vannuccia; species Vannuccia rotundouncinata. Next base: position 22,424 of record JAUZNC010018326.1, read on the forward strand.
TTTTAAATGAACATTTTCTCAAGTTGTACACATATATTTTGGAAAATTTTATATAACTACATAAGATACACATTATAATAATTACTGTCCTCACACCTGTCCCATTCCAACCTACTTATACTTATAAACACTATGCAGTGAACATCGATTTTCGCTTTAATTAATTAGCGTTTTAAAAATTTGACTTTTGAGGAATTATAAAACAAATTGGTAAAGAAGCTTTAAATCAAAAAATAGCTAAATTCATTTAGATTTTACCATTTGCTTTTGTTTAATTGTTTTAATAAATTAAACTTATATATAGGACACAAATAGGATTTATAAAACGGTAAATACATTAATTACCAATCACATTACAGCAAGTCTTTAAATGAATATAATTGGTTAATTCTATTAGATATTTACATGACTTCAGGTGAGTTGGTTTTCTTTTGGAAAATTGTGCAGCTGTTATACTGTATAATTTCATCGTTATCATATTCCTATTTGACAGGTAATTATTTAAAAATTTTACATTTGATTTTGTGTAACATAGATCTAATTATTTTTGTTTTGCTATATTTATAGAATATGAATATGAACAATACATCATATAAAATGAAATAATATAGTATATATACCTACATTATAAAAATACGACGTACAATTTACGTATAAGGTAAAAAATAGGATTCAAAATTATTTCGCTTATTTTTTCATCAGATTCATTTGATTCATTTTAGTTATTGATGAAATAATCTAAATGTTACAGCACATTTTTCAATATAAATTAAACCATTAAAAATCAATTATTATAATTTGGGTCGGATTTTAATAAATAAATAAATACACTTTATTATATTACATAATTCATTTAACATTTGAAACATATAAAACAACATTTTTTACGTATTTTATCAGCAAATGAACCTTTTTTAAACATAAATAAACTAAAAGAAAGTAATTTTAATGGCGGTAAAACAAATACTAATTAATCATAATTAAATTCTTAAATGAATTAATTCTAATACGTTTTTCTATAGGTATTATCATATCTTCAGATGAGTAATAATTTAAAAGAACTACTGCAAAAGTGTGAAAAAGATATTCCTTTACATCTTAATATCCTCCGTGAAAATATAAAAGATGACGGAAATCAAATTTTTACAGAAAATGTGAAAAATGCTGTTAAGGAAATACATTCTTTTATTAGTGATTATAAATCTTATGAGGAGGAACCGTTAAATGCTGCTATAGCAAACATAATCATTAAAGCAAATGGAAATAGTCATCGTCCACTATATTAAACGTTCGGCAGAGTTATTCTATAAATTTCAGAATAATGATAATATCGAAACTTACACACTGCTGAGTGAACTATTAGTCCGATGTATTTATTACTCTGAACAATTCGGAAGATACATTTGCAAACAGGATTAGTTGATCGATATTTTTATATAGCTTCAAACACAATGGTTGGAACAATTTTTACTTATAATTAATTTATTTATCCCGTTAGAATGTATTTCATGATTTCAGAATAAGGTACCAATTCTTAGAGGTGCGATCATAATTCCTTACAATTGCCTACTATTTGACTGCTTTGAAAATATATCAAAACTTCGAGAAAAAAACATGTTGTCAAGTGTGAAGCCATATCTGGAAACGACAGATGATAAAATCAAAGTAATTTTAAAATTCAAAATATAAAAAAATCGCCTTAATTGAAAATTGAAGATTTATTTTTCAGTCGGCTGCTTTTTTATTTTTGACTTACATTTCTACTGAAGATGAAGCAAAGACGAATTTTGTTGATACAAAAAATATTGATTATTTTATCAAATTGTTGGATGAAGCGATTAATGATCCTGAAAAGATGACAGGAGATGGTTGGAATAGGTAAAAGAAAGTGACAATTACTAAAAAGTAATATCACTTTTATTTAACTGACATAGTTTTATTATTCACTGAAAACATTATTTAAAAGTAACTTTAGGAGTAGGTTGTAATTAAGAATAATATCATCATGCTTTTTTCGTCTGCGTCTGAGTATACTCCATGCCCACATTTTTTGTTGATATTACTTGTTATTATATTTATTATAGGATAATAAATTTCTTCTCATATTTTTAAGGAGGTGCTATCTATGATGATTGTAAATTTAATTACCAAATAGCTCTCTAAAAACAAAACAGTTTTTGTGTAAATTAAATATCGAAAAAATTTTTCAATAGTAATAGAATGAATATTCCTCCTCTTTATATTAAATTTTTAAATTATGATTAATTTGCTGTGATGCTCATCTTTTCAGGGATCGAACGACTCGCTAAAAACGACGCCAACAAACGACAATTAGTGAAGAAGGGAATTATTCCAATCTTGAAGTTGATGCTTGAATCTAAAATGGCTGAAGAATGCAAACTTGCATTTCAGATAATCTGGACACTTGCTTTTGAAAAAGAAAACAAAAAACAGCTTCAAAGAGAACTACTTGATTCCATTGTAGACACACCTTGTACAGCTGATTCTTTTGAAAAAATAGATTTTCAGTCTGAAGAAGAAATTTTGAATGTTGTTAGTAATGTGAAAACGGCTAAAAATGGAGCCATGTTTGTGCTTAACCAAAAGGGTGAGTCTTAAAATATATAATAATTGTTTCTGGTGAAAATATATTATTTTAATCAAAGCATTATTAACTATATTGCGTACTTGTTTGTTATTTATATGATCATAAAATAATTTTTAATTAGAGTTTTTTTAAGTATAATTTTTTATCAAAACCTATTTATAAAAAAAATTCAAACGTTTTATTTTTGAATGAATATTTTAATATGAATATTTTTTTTCAGGTTGTTCTATAGTAATTAATAGGCAACATTTTCTGAAAACTGTTTATGACAGTAAATTGAATATATAATATTAATATATATATACACTATAATACATATATTAATAAAATTAATAGTCGTACCATATAACATTTGTGAATTAGCTTCTCTATCCCAATTCAGACAAACAAAATACCACAGCAGACCCGTACCCAGACATTAAAAAGGGACGAGGCAGTTCCCGAAAAGGCAGATATAAAACTACATATATTTAACAGTACACACTATATTTTAAAACTTCTATTTTTTATACAACTAACATTTATTAATTAAGTAAAAATCATTTAAGCATAAGTATATAAAACTGTACATCATACTATTTTTCTAAACATATTTCTATTAAAGTTCTGTAGAAGTGTAAAAACGTATGTAGCCAGGTTACACAGTTAATGCCTATTGGAATGAATGCTAAAGATATTCTCCTATGTCCTGAGCTGTCCCAGTGCTTTATAACATGAGTTAAGTCAATTGGCAGATCTTTATGGACAAAAAGTATAGCAAGACCACTTAGACGATTGGTTGCCATAGTGGAGCGTGACCAGGTTTTCAAATGCCTGAGTGAACTAAAAGACCGCTCATTGGTGCAAGTTCCAACAGGCAAAGTTAACAACAGACTCAGAATAGAGTAAATGTTGGGAAATAACAATTTATCCGTTAACTTCCACGTTTTTCGATGCTGTTGCAATGTGGTCAAAAGAGCTTTTCCATTTGATAAAATGCAGGAATGTGCTGTCTTCTAAACCAGTTTTAGCATTCCATGATCCACGCAGAGCGATATTTCTTTGTGACAGTGTGACTATTACATCCAAGA